>RCUC01103240.1:0-31500 GCA_003697995.1 Taxidea taxus jeffersonii
TTTTTTTTTTTCCTTATAAGAATGTGGTATTTGGTCATGTCATTCCTTTACTGAAATCATTCTAATGACCCTCCCCTCCTAGAGATCATTCGAAATAAGATCCCATATAAAGGAAGCATTACATTCCCTGCCAGCACATGTTTCTCCCCAACTGCTCCGTACTCACTTCCTGCCAGTCTCCCCTGTGCTCACTGGCCTCTTCAGTGGTCCTTAGGCTGACAAACATGTTCTTACTCGATGGCCTGGGTATCTGTTTCTCCCATTGCCTAAATGTTCTTACCAAGGTGTCCATATTTCAGCTCTTGAATTCTTTCCGATCTTTTTAAAAATGTCACCTCAGAGATTTCCCCCCAGAAGGAATGCAGCCTGTTGATACATTCATTTTAGTCTAATGAGAGCCATAGCAGATTTTTTACCTGCAGAACAGGAACATAATCAGCCTGTGTTTATTTAAACCACCAAGTGTGTAGAATCTGTTATGACAGCAGTAGAGAACCAATACAAAGGCCCTAGACCAATGGACACATGGACATTTCACCAAATAGCAGATTCTTGAAGCTTTGTGGGAATTTTTTTTTTCCTAACCTTTGTCACTCATTTGTCTTACTGAGATTTCTAAAGTCATGATATCTACTCTTAAGCAAGTCCACACGAGAATATATCAACCATGTAATGGACCAGTGTGGTCTCCTGTGGACTGTGGGCAGCTGATAACCGTGGATTCTAAGAGTTTCACAGGGCTGGAGAGCTGATACACCTCCGAAGTAGGATCTGAAGATGTACTGGTGTTCTTACCAGGGGAAACAAAACTGCATCTGGTTTAGTCTTCTAACAAAAACAGGAATTCACCAACTAGGAACTATGTCTATGTGCTAGGTATGAGAGGAATGTGTTGATTAACTCAGGAAATGAAACTACATGAGGAAGGACAGTCGAAATTGGAGTCACCAACTGTTTAAGTTTACCCACCTATCAAAGTAAATAAGCAATACCCAACAGGTTCAAGGCCTGAGAATAATATTGTTGAATTTTCAACACAGAGTCATCCAATTAGATGGCATTCTTAAATGTCGAGGGGATAAGATGACCCATTATGGTCCTTTTTTCTGCAACTGGGCATATGGTCATGGTCATTATTTGTGTGTGTGTGTGTGTGTGTGTGTGTGTGTATGTGTATCCCCCCCCCCACTATCCATCCCACATTTGTTTTGCTCTCAGCAAGCACCCATATTGTATGAGGTTTCTTCCCTGGTATGGTGACCACCTAGTCGTCATTAATTTAGAAGATACTGACATCCTAAAGAACACTATCTCAGGCTTGCAAGGAATTGACTCCCAGATGGTGCTATAATTGAATCTTTAAAGATTCATTCCACAATTCTCTTAGCTCATCTGCTTCAGAGTGTTGGACAATATAGCACTCTCAGTTAATCTTGTGAGTATTGCTATGCTTCATTTTTTATGTAAAATTCCTTGGTCAGAGCACAGATTTGTTAATCAGAAACAATCTTGCATGGAATATATGACAGTGACTAAGGCATTCAGTAAGTCTAAGGGCAGTGGTTTTGCAAGAAAACAAGCAAGGAAAACAAGTTTTTATCCAGAATATGTGTCTTTTCCAGAGAGAATAATGTGCTGCCCTTCCTATGATATAAGCAATCCGATATAATCAACTTACCACCAAGTCCTGCCTGACCCCTTGGAGAATGAATGTTGCCCTGTCAGATAATTATTGTGGATCTCTCCTGTGGGAAGTTTGAGAACTCCACAGTGGCTATAGCTATTGTGACCTTCGTAAGTGAAATTCTCTGTTGCATGAGTACTTTTCAGAAGAAGCTTGTGTGCTTCACCAGCACTAAATATCCTGTCTAAGAACAGGGGGAAGGTGAAGGAAAGCTGGTGAGGACTGGAGAAGGTGTGGTTCTGGAAGCTGCCTCACACCGGATAAGGGATCAGTGACAGCTGCCACAGTGCCTGGGATCTTTCATCACCAAAGCTTAAGAAATGTGGCGTCTGCCTCACTTCTGTGCTTCTAAAGTGGCTTTTGTAGCCAACACTAACTAGGAAAATGGAATTCCAGGAAATATATTTTTGCCTTGATCTAACAAATTAACAGTATTTTACTATTTTTATACTTATTATGCTTCCTCCTTTGATGTTTCTGTTGAGAAATTAAGGAGTGTCACCTAGACATGGAAATGATAGATTGAGTCCATTCAATGGACGGCAGCTTTTTTGGCCGATGGCAGAAATGAGGGCAACTTTGGGGATTTAAAAAAAATTTTTTTTTTAAGATTTTATTTATTTATTAGTTATAGAGAGAGCGAGCGAGCACAGGCAGACAGAGAGGCAGGCAGAGGCAGAGGGAGAAGCAGGCTCCCCGCCGAGCAAGGAGCCCGATGCGGGACTCGATCCCAGGACGCCGGGATCATGACCCGAGCCGAAGGCAGCCGCCCAACCAACTGAGCCACCCAGGTGTCCCTGGGAATTTTTTTAATTCACAAAAGTTACAAAGAGGGCCGCTACTGATTACTAAGGTAGAATAATTCTTTTGGCCTATGCATAAAAATTAGATTGTCTTGAGGCAAGTATTAGCAAGGTGCCTTATTTAAAAGAAACACAAGTCTGATATTCCACCAAAGCCCTTGAATTTTATTACTTGATTTTATTGAAGTTTTCTCATTAATAGATTGAAGGTTGTACTTTAGACATCATTCAGAATCTGAGAAGGGGATTCTTGTGTAAGTACTTACTGAGGGAGAGAGTCTGGGGGTCTCTTTTGAAACTAAATGTATTCTTGCCATATGATACAGCAGTTGCACTCCTTGGTTTTTACCCATAGGAGGTGAAAACTTATGTCCACGCAAAAATCTGCACATAGATATTTATAGCAGCTTTATTCATAATTGCCAAAACTTGGAAGCAACCAAGATGTTCTTCAGTAGGTGAATGAATAAATAAACTGTGGTACATCCAGATATTGAAATACTGTTCAGCACTGAAAAGAAATGAGCTGTCAACGTATGAAAAGATATGGAGAAATCTTAAATTCATATTACTAAGTGCAAATGCCAATTTTAAAAGGCTACATATTATATGATTCTAACTGTATGACTTTCTCGAAAAGACAAAACTATGGAAACAGTAAAAAGTTCAATAATTTTCAGGAATTTGGGGATGAATGGGCAGAGCACAGAAGATTTTTAGAACAGTCAAAATCATCTGTATGATACTATAATGATGGACACATGCCATTTATATATTTTTTCAAACCCAGAGAACTCAGAACATCAAGAGTGAACCCTAATGTAAACTATGGACTTATGATGTGTCAGTCTTCAATCATCATTTGTAACAAATGTACCCTCTGGTGGGGAATATTGATAATGGAGGAAGATATGCAATAATGGGGGTAGGGAGTATAAGGGAAATCCCTGTGCTTTTCTTTTAATTTTGCTGTGCACCTAAAATATCTTTTAAAGAAATGAAGTCTTAATGAAAAACAAAGCAAACAAAACTCATGGGCAATATTTCCAAGTTCCTACACTTATAGTATCTGCTATGATTTTTTTTACCCCAACACATGCATGCATACACACACACACACCTGTCCTGCTCTCATGATGCTACTTATGTTAAAACTCCCACTTTGCACCATTTCCTCATCCCACGTACTGCTCACTCTCCACTTAAACATTTTTGAGGCCTGAGCTCCTTGCATACTGGTTCTACCCACTGCATAGAATGCCTTAGGGAATGTGGTGATGGCTTTATTGTGTGAGGAGAACTCACTTGGACTCTGGCAAATACTTTCCCCATCCTACTCGGTTCTAATTAAAGTTTGCATTTATGCAAAGTGGGTTGAGAAGGATCTGGAAAGTCACTGGGTGTGGATAGTGTTCTTAGTTCACACTAATCTTCTTTCCCCTGTCATACCTCAAGAGGCCTGTCTACATTATCTTCTTACTCTCCAACTTAGATAGAGCTTTGCATAAATATGTGGCCAATCCATGTTTGGCAAATTGTCAGAACCCTTCAAATATGTAGAATCCCGAATATCATGGACACTAGGCCTAAGTTTGGCAAACTCTGATTTTTGTGCAGACTATAAAAAGTGAACAGCTCAGTTCTTTCACCCAGATCTAGAATGGTCATTGATTGGTTTTTGCTATAATGTGGCAGAGTCATGGTTGACCACTTTAAACAATTTATAGGCATAAATTGAATATTTATTTTTGCCTATTTTTTTCCTGGTTTCTTTTTTGAGAATAATGAGACTCTCAGGATTTCCTGATTCAGTTATTATCTTCATTTTGAAGAACAGTGTTTTGTTTTGTTTTACTTTTTTCCATCTAAAAGTTAAAAATTTACTCCTAAACTCATAATCCCCAATAATGTAATATGAACTAGGCTTCTAAGCTCCAAGATTGTTTTATTTTGTCATTTACAAAGTCATCCTGGAAATATTTGTTTCCTTGCCTTGCAAATAGTGGCTAATCATATTGGGTTACTGTGACATATAAGCAGATAAAAGATTATTTTGGTAAAAACAAATTTAAAAAGTAAATAACAAAGTGATTTTGCCATATATTTTCAGATTAGTTCCTCGACTAGTTCTTTGATTGGTTTAAAAGAGGAAGAAAGTCCTCATGGCAGAAAATACGATAACATTAAAACCACCCCCTATTTTAAAACAGAAGGATGATGCTTTTTTGTGTGAAACTGATTTGAAATCTTTAATTTTCAACATTTTAATGATGCCATGTATTGAACTTGAAAAAATATTGCCTTTAAGGGAAAAGGAACAGTCCTTTGAAACAAATGCCTTGATACTGACTTCTTTCAAAGGTCAACTTTCTTTTTAATACATGGAATAAATGCATTGCATTCATTTGAAAGGACTAACATGTAGTTGCAGAACAGGTTTTTAATTGACAGATGCTCTTCATCTAGGAAGAACATTCGTCCACATGTCAAAAAATTTAACACATTGCAACGCAAAAGAGAAACATGATTTAGCTATGTCTACATTTTTGTTTTTTGTCCTCTCTTGTCTTTTCTCAACAGATTTCATTTCCTTAACTTCAAGAGTTACTTCTGTATGTTTAACAAACTTATTGTAATTTCTCCTTCAACTCCCACTTCCAACTTTTCACCTCCATTTTGGACATTTCCAGAGTGTCCCCACTATGGCCTCAAATCCAGGATTTAATATCTTTCTCCATCAAACCAACACAAATGGTTTTTGTCATATTTTCTACTAATAATATTCATTACTTATTAGTTATCTAAGATGGAAAAGTTTAAACAATTTTTTCTCCATATATGATCACTCAAACCTGTTCATATTTCCCCCACTGTTTTTTTTCTTTATTGATTTCTTACTTTCTGATCTCAGAGCTACTATTCTTACTCTAATTTCTCACCTCATGTCTGAACCTCATCCTGTACTCTCATTTCTAAAATCTAATCAATCTTCACATCACTGTGATACGAAAATCCTCAGTTTTATATCCCATACCCTGTTGAGAAAGTTTTGAGGAATCCCATAATCTAAAGTATGGGAAGAAACCAGATGCCTTAAATCAGCATGTATAGCCTTCTAAAACATGTCCCTTACTCACTTTTCCCACACTCTCTTCCCCTTCTCTCTAATGAAAACCTTTCTACCTCTAGGAAAGCTAATTCTCTCATTGTCCCCAGGCACTATTTGCCAAAACTCTATAGTAGTTTCTACCATTTCTGTTTCCTTCTGACCCATTTCACCCTTGTTTCTAACACACAACAGAAGTGTGTAAATCACTTCTATATTCTTCTAAACAAATCATCATGTTATCTTGCTTCCTTGTGTTACAGATTTTATCTTAGAAAACTATCCATAATATATCACTAAATTCTAGGAAAGTTTATTTTAAATAAAGACAATATTTATCCACTTTACATATTATAAAACATATGAATATCATTGAAGTTTGGTGAATTTCCCAAAGACACACAGCCAAGAAACATTTTGATCTAATGGTTCTTTCTTTTCAGTTATACTCCCACTGTCATATCAGTTGCATTCCACACCACTTATACCTGTTGCTATCTGGGAATGTCCCTCAGTTCACAAACCTTTCTGACTGGTGTGGGATAAGGGAACTGTGCTTCCCCATATAACTAATTTAGCAAAGGGTTAGTACAATTGAGAGGTTAAGAACTGGGGCTATGGAATCAAATAATCCTGAGTTTAAATCTCAGCTCTGTCACCTACTTGCCATATAAACTTAGATGAATTATTTAATACTGCTAAACTCCAGTTTCCTTGTCTGTAAAATGGTGATGGTGATAGTGCCTACCTTAAAGCCCTGGATTATAATGAGTGTTCAATGAGATGGTGCATGAAAGCACTTAACACAGTATCTTACATCCAACAAATGCTATTTTTATTACTACTTGCAGCTGGCAATGAGGAGAGTGGTTCAGAGAATGTAATCTGTTTTTTAAGCAGATGTCTATGATCCAGAAGGTATTTAGATTTTTAAACCATAGATGGTGTATAATATAATGGGAGAAAATACGTAATGATGACATTTTAGTCACTTTAGTCAACTAGGATGACAATTTTTGAAAAAAGATGTCTTTTTTATTAACGTTTAATACTGACTTAAATGCATTATGTAACTAAGTTAACTGTATTCTCATTATATGTGTACAGTCAGGTGATGGTTAATTTTATGTATCAACTTGAGTGGGCCATAGGATATTGAGATGTTTGGTCAAATATTATTCTGGATGTGTCTGTGAGGGTGTTTCTAGATGAGATTAATGATGGAATCCTATATTGAATAAAGCAGATTGCCCTCCCTAATGTGGGTGGGCCTCATCTAATCAGCTGAAGTTCCAAATAGAACAACAAGGATGAGAGGACACTGCTTGTCTGACTATTTGAGCTGAGACTTAAGTCTTTTCCTGCCCTCAATGTGGAATTTACATACCACCAGTTCTCTTGGGTTTCCAGCTTGCCAACTGCAGAACTAGGGACTTCTCAGCCTCCATAATTATGTGAGCCAATTCTCTCTCTTATGCTCTCTCTCACCCCTTCTAAAGCTTGTTTTATACTAGGCATAGTGCTAGATATTACTAGAAAGGAATCCGTAAGAGAGTATTTGAACTTATGATGAGCCTCTTGAATGAATGAGCAAAAGGGCTTAATATAAGCAGAGATTTAAACCAACCAAACAAAAGCCATAGCACTGAAAACAGAGCCACAGTCTAAACCAACAGAACCAAAGGGAGATGTGGTATAAAGAAAAACTAAGACTAAGAATCTGGCTCAACTCAGAAACCAAAAAGACTCCCTTTTTGAGGTTTGGAGACTTCATCCCTATGACAACTAAAGGGAAAAGGAACTCGTAGAAGAAAAGGGACATTTTTTTTTTTTATTTAAGCTTTATTTAAACATATAATGTAACCCCACCACCCTCTCCCAACCCCTCTCCCCCCCACCCCCCTCAGTTTGTTTTATGACATTAAGAGTCTCTTTTGGTTTGTCTCCCTCCCGATCCCATCTTGTTTCATTTTTTCTTTTCCTACCACCTTAACTCCCACCCCCGTTGCATCTCCACTTCCTCATATCAGGGAGATCATGTGATAGTTGTCTTTCTCCAGTTGACTTATTTCACTAAGCATAATACGTTCTAGTTCCATCCATGTCGTCGCAAATGGTAAGATTTCATTTCTTTTGATGGCTGCATAGTATTCCATTGTATATATATACCACCTCTTCTTTAACCATTCATCTGTTGATGGACATCTAGGTTCTTTCCATAACTTGGCTATTGTGGACATTGCTGCTATAAACATTTGGGTACACGTGCCCCTTTGGATCACTACGTTTGTATCTTTAGGGTAAATACCCAGTAGTGCAATTGCTGGGTCATAAGGTAGCTCTATTTTCAGTTTTTTGAGGAATCTCCATGCTGTTTTCCAGAGTGGTTGCACCAGCTTGCATTCCCACCAACAGTGTAGGAGGGTTCCGAAAAGGGACATTTTTAACCTCTAAGAAAAAAAATCATTCTCTGCTTGTGATTATTTTTCTAAAGGCTGTTCCTTTTCAGTTCTATCATGAACTTAATTTTAAAATATGGCTGTCAAAATTAACTCTTATTTTTTGGATATTTTTGTATTTTTATTTAATATTAGTCTCATTTCATAAATCTTGTAAGTTTGAATAAAATATAGCCTTTATGAGTCAAGGAAACATGGTCTAAATATTAGCATCTTCCCAAAGTATGGGATGATTAGTGAAAGTACTTTTCTTGAATTCTTAAGTTTTAGTTTATAATCTGTTTATAGAATCTCTGTTCTTGAGTGGATTCATTTAATCCCCTTTTTCCCTAATCTCTTGGGAGGTAAAATGGGGTTCCTAAAGGCAAAATAATGCCAAGAGCTGTTCTCTTGACATTTTCAAGAAAATGTTGGGCTATTCTGATAGAACTTTGGAGTTGTATGTAGATCCCATCAACCAGTTCAGGAAGTGATACAAAATCCAGATAAAGCAGTTCAGACAACCTGCCTGCCAGATGCTAAAGGGGCTTATGGGGATTTGATATGCCTGGGGAAGTGGAGAAGAAACAGAAACAAAGTGGCCAAAACCCTTTCTCAAAACAGCCAAGAACATTCCATTCATTGGAGGCCAAAGCTTGGGAGGCCTTTTATTTTAGTACTGGTAAATTGTCTTACATTGCTGAGGTTATTTTATTTTATCTTATTTTATTTTACTTTATTTTATTTCGGTCTGGTTGTTCAGGACACTGTGTTTGTTTTTAGTTTATGATGCCTGTTTTATCTCTTTTTAAAATAAACAACTGTGTCTTAACATAATAGAACACAAAATTCTAACATATTTTTGTGTTGGTAACATGACTTTTCATGTTGTGCCCCTATAAACTTTCCTTGGATAGCTAAATTCATCCATTTGTTTACATATCAAATGCTATCACTGTTATTTACATAGAAGGTGGTCTTTAAGTTTTGCTTTTCTTAAATTCAAAACTCATAATGTATTTAGTATGCCTTTCCTTCTTAGATTGATGCTACCTTTGAATATTTTCACAAGGCTAAGCTGAAGTGATTATAAACTTGCCAGCCCCAATGCAGAAAATGTGGTTTTTTTTTAAGGATTTTATTCATTTATTTGATAGATAGAGATGACAAGTAGGCAGAGAGGCAGGCAGAGAGCCAGGCAGAGAGAGAGGAGGAAGCAGGCTCCCCGCTGAGCAGAGAGCCTGATATGGGGCTTGATCCCAGGACCCTGGGATCATGACCTGAGCCGAAGGCAGAGGCTTTAACCCACTGAGCCACCCAGGCGTCCCCAGAAAATGTTTTTATTAGGGACCAGTCATTGATGCCACCATTGGAAAGGTTTGATAGTGTCTTCTCGACTTGCATAAAAACCATGGGAAAGTGGATGCTCTCCCAGACATTCATGAGGTTATTCCCTCAAAATGACTTAACATACACCTACTTCCAATGAAGAATAACTGAATTATATAAATATGTGCATATGTTCCAGAAATTATATATAAATATATATTCTAGAAATTATATATAATTATATATCCCAAAATATTTATATATATATATGCATATATATATATTTTTATAGTTAGTTTTAGTTCCTTAAGAATATGAGAAGTCTTGAGGGTAGTTCTAATGGTAAATTATTGAAATAAGAACATGAACTAAAAATGTGTAGCCCTACACCCTAGCTGTGCTTTTCTTGTGGCAAGAATGTCTTCTTCATACCTGGGCATTTTCTCCTTTATGATAACCAGTTCCAGGTAAAAAATACGAGGGCTTGTTATCAGAAAAAAGTGACGAACCCTATTTATTATCTTAGTGTTCTCCTGGGAGTAGAATGTTTACTCTAGATACAGGCTGTCTTTTCTAGAAAATAAAAAAGTGAAGGAACATGCCTGGGTGGCTGAGTCAGTTAAGTGTCTGACTCTTAATTTCAGCTCACGTCTTGCTCAGGGCTGTGAGATGGAGCCCCAGGTGCAGTTCAGTGCTGAGCATGGAGCTTGCAGCATGGAGCTGTCTCTCCCTTTCCCTCTGCCCCTCCCTTCTTCTTCCCTCACTCCCTAGCTCATGCACAAGTGCACCCTCTCCCTCAAAAAAGGAAGGAGAAAGAGTGAAATTACAATTAAGAATTTTCAGTTAGCAACTTCCAACTCCTTAAAAGGACACTAAAGCACAATTAACCCAATGAAATATTGTAATATTATTTGACAAGTATTTCTTGAGGAATCAGTATGTTTTGGCATTGGGAATACAGAATTGTATTATTCAGGTCAAGTTCATGTATGGATTTCAGAAAGCCTAATGTTGCAGTCACTTGAGATAGAAGTTTCCTGCTATCAGGAAATCTCAGCTTCTTCTGTTTTGTGGCATATTCTGAGTATGTGACCCTTGGCTGAAGAGCTTTACCCATGAAGAGAGTATTTTGGCCAGTAAGATGAAGGAAGGACAACTCTCCACCTCTACCCTTATCTCTAGGAATGCTTTCCGTAAAACACATAAAATACCTTTACTTCTACCCATGGGCCAGAACTTAATCATGTGGTTATAGCAAGTTTAGGGAGGGCTGGGAAATGCTGTCTATTCTGATTGTTTGGGTTTATAGCTAATATTTCATAAAATGTTTGAGGAGGTCAGTCTGTTTGATAGATGCTCATGGAAATCAGGGAAATGGGTTTTTGTGAATATGTGAGCAAGAAATCTAAAGGGGAGGGGAGCACTGGATGGACTGTAGCTTATTTGTGGCAGTTTAGATTCAAGAGTGATTATAGGAAAGTGAAGGACCCTATTGACATAGAAAACTCCCTTGAGATATTTGTCTTCTAGAGCTTATCTTCTTTGCTCAAAACTTGGTGAATTCTTGGAGATGTGAGTTTTGTTGGAGAGAATATATTTTCCTGTCATTACTGACTATGACATCCTAATCCTTCAAAGGACTGAGGTGAATATCTGCAGGAAGGGGCTCTAGGAAGCTAATTGAATTAGAGATCAGTTTGTTAAAGAAAATAAGTCTTCTAGTTTTTTTTTTTTTTTTAGTTAAGTGATCTACATTGGATATCTTTGATGTAGTTAACCAATACTTTGAGTTAGAACAAATCAGTATTCTGTCTTTCGTATTTCCAAATGAATGTAAGTTAAAGACACAGAAAATTCTGGATTTTAAATTGAGATTTATGTAAATAATATCTCAATGTAAAACCAAGTTCAAGTGTGTCTTTGTGGATTGGGAACCTTGCCATTTTCAAATAAATGAAACAACCCTATTTAAGTGACAATACATATATATCAAAGCTCTGTATATATTTAAATTTTAATTTCACACATTATCCACATGAACAGAGGAAATATTTTTTTAGTTATTAAGTCATCATGTTTAAATAATTTCATGTGTAATAAAATATTAATGAAATATTATATAATTTAAGCACCATTTACTGAGCACCTAACACTTGTCATATGAATATATACATTGAGTATTAGAGACATGAGTTGAAATAAACCATACTTTCTCTCATAATGAAGCTTATAGTTAAATTGAACTAAAGGTAAGATCCAGGATAACCCATAATATAATACAGTGCTGGATAAATGGCAAATTAATAAAATGTATAATAAATGAGAGGAATCCAGAAGGATCCAGAGAAAGAAAGATTATTTTGAGCTGTGGTGGTGGGTCTTCAGACAGGAAGTTTACCTTGATATATTTATTGGAATGTTGATAGAATTTAAATAATTTTTCATGTATGTAGTCATTTGAAAGCAGAAAAAAAATCTTTTTTTTAATGCACTTCAGATATAACCATTTCCTAGTTACGATACTTGAAATCGTGTTTATTTTTTGAAGCTAATTTATATTCCAGATCTTTTGCAAGCACCCAGTGATCTGGAAGTTGTGAAGCTCAGGATCAACTGAATGTATAATTTCCATGCCAACTCTTGCTCAATGAATTATATTTAATAATGCTATAAAATATCTTAAAAAGTGGCCTCATTATGTAGCTTTTTTTTTTTAATATCAGCAACAGGAACACATTAGATAAAATTCTGGAAAATCTATTCTTAGAAAATAGAAAACAGGGGTGCTTGGGTGGCTCAGTGGGTTAATGCCCCTGCCTTCAGCTCAGGTCATGGTCTCAGGGTCCTGGGATTGAGCCCCACATCGGGCTCTCTGCTCAGCCAGGAGCCTGCTTCCCCCTCTCTCTCTGCCTGCCTCTCTGCCTACTTGTGATCTCTCTCTCTCTGTCAAATAAATAAACAAAATCTTTTAAAAAAAGGAAAATAGAAAACATTTATAGTAACTAATATATTTTTTAAATATTTGGAAAAACTATAGATGGTTATTTGACATAAGAAAATTCTTATAAGTAGCTAAAGAAAACAGATAAAATATAAGATGGAAAACTCTTACATTTACTAAATATGCAAATATTGTGCTGATAACATTTAGTAATCTTAAAGCAGGTATACTGGTAATGTAAATAGAGGAGGCTTCACTGGACTATAAATTTACAATACATGTGAAAGACTAAATATTGTGTAATAAGCTTTGATTCAAAACTCACATTCCTCTAGGCAGAAGAAATATTCAAGCAAGCCTATTATTTGTTATTATTATTGTTATTGTTATTATTATACTCTTATTCATCATATTGACAAATTAAAAATACCACATAAAGGTATCATGATGAAGTGGTTAGTTTCACTTTGGTTTATCTGCATTATTTAGTTAGTAAAAACAGTGGATATAGTAGGATAGTGTATATAAAATATTAACTATGTAAAGGGCATATGCCATACATATACCACACCAACATGCAAATCATCATAAGTTCCAATTAAAGCCAGTAATTGTTTACTCTGTATGACAAGTTTATACATGATACTTATGTGACTTTTTTAATCACTCTATATTTCCTAAATATTTTATAAAGAATATATTTAAATTCAGAAGTAGATAACAAACACAATGCTTGAAGATTTTTTAGACAGAAGGAATGTGAGTTGGAGTTTGGAGGAGTGAACCAGTATGTGAAGTTCAATAACTTTGTGAGAAAGAAAATAAATTCAATATGATCTGTGTAAGATTTTAAATGGGTTGAAGCTCATTTCAGTGGATCTTTGAAGGTAAAATGTTGGAGTAGTGTTTTAACATTTTCTCCCACGACACTGATAATGATCTCACAAAGTTGTTTATAATCATTTTATTGCATTCATCAGCTGAGACTAATTATAACTCAGATGAAAATCATCCTTGCAGAGTGCATTCTAAATATTAATAAACATAAATAATGCAAGTTTACTATTAAAGCAATTCAAAACAACAAACAGAACCCACAGGGAGTTCCTTAAAATTAATCTGGTTCCACATAAATTCTGTCTTAAAATGTTCAAAGCAACAATATCTCATATCACAGGATATATTAACTTTCTCCTTTCTTTTTGTTCTTTTTTCTAATTTTATAGGACAAAGTAATAGATGTGAGTGGTTGGCAGGTCAGGAAGAGTTTAGTGGTAACTTCTAATGAGGAAAATGGAATAATTTAAATATGCATTGGCTAAGAAAAACCGTGAACCAGTTCCTCTTGATGTTGCTTTTCTAAAATTCTGGAATGTTATTTTTACCTTTTTCCTTCATTTCCTAGATATCAAAAATGTCAGCTACCAGGGTGCCTGTGTGGCTCAGTAGGTTAAGCATCTGCCTTCAGCTGGGGTCATGATCCCAGGGTCCTGGGATCAAGCCCCGCATCAGGTTCCCTGCTCAGCAGGAGCCTGGTTCTCCCTCTCCCGATCCCCCTGCTTGTGCTCTCTCTCTCTCTCTCTTTCCCTGTCTGCCAAATAAATAAATAAAATCTTTTTTAAAATGGCAGCTTTCAAGGATATGGAAATATATTTGTAGCTTCAAATATACATTTTAAATGTATGGGTTTCAAATCTCAGGTATATTGACATGTTAGTATTTAAAACTTGTAGCTTTTAACTGCATCTCTATAAATTTCAAGGGGTCTCCATTCTGATTGTTTCAGAATTGAAAATATATCACACAAGCAAAATGATGAGTTTCATGACCTTGGGCCAATTAATTAACATGTTAGAGTTGCCATCTGATCATTGGTGATAAGTTTTTCTCCTTCACAAAGTTGTTATTAGCGTGAAATGAGATATGATTTGTAAAACACAGAACATAAACTCTATTAATGTCTATCCCTATTATTACTGTCATGTTTCCCCTCTGGTTCTGCATGCCATTACAATTGACTGCCATTACTTTCCTGTTACAGGACTCATTGAATTTGAAAAGACATGCCAATACCAGTTTTAACTCTGCCACTTAATATGTGGTTTCATTTTTTTCTCAAACTCACTCTTCATGTGTTAAATGGCATTAACAATACCAGTTGTAACTTATAGTCACCTATAGCTATTCTAAATACACTGGAGAGAACAAAATGATACAAACATCTGAAAATACTTGTGAACTCTAAAATGCTATTAAAAGGTTAACTCAGGTTACAAAGCTCCACATTCGTGCTATTTCTGAAGTTATACAATGTCAAAAACTTTAGTTAAAATCTGACATGCAATGAGCAAATGCTTCCAAACATTTGAATAGTAAAATATTTACTAATTCTTCAACATATTATAAAGACAACGTCTAGGAGCACCTGGGTGGCTCAGTGGGTTAAATAAAGCCTCTGCCTTCAGCTCAGGTCATGATCCCAGGGTCCTGGGATCGAGCCCCACATCAGACTCTCTGCTCAGCAGGGAGCCTGCTTCCCTTCCTCTCTCTCTGCTTGCCTCTCTGCCTACTTGTGATTTCTCTCTGTCAAATAAATAAATAAAAATTTTAAAAAAAGACAATGTCTAGAATTTTGTGGTGATTGATCATGTTTGTGTAAAAAGACACAGATTAAAAAAGAAAACCATGATGTTTTTTTCAAAGTTTCCTTTCGTCATCCAGAAATATTGGTGTTCTATAGACAAAAATTAGTTTGCCTTGGATAATGTCAAAAAGTTTGTTTTCATTAAGAAATTTTTAACCAAGCAAATACAAGAAATCTTAATGTTTCTACTTTACTACTTTAATATTTCTACTTTAATATTTTTTCTACTTTAATATTTTTTGCCACAAACCTTATCATAATTTCTAACATGACTTAAGGGAAGATCTTTCATTTTTTCCCTCTCTATAAAAAGAAATGTTTTATCTTAAAAAGGAATGAAGCTATTTAGTAAAATATGACTACAGTCATACCAGGTGAAAGTTAAAAGCATTTCAGGTTCAGTGAAGGTAATGAATAAAGGAAATCTCAAAATAGAAACTTTGACTTAAAATATTTGCTGCATTTTAATGCTTTAGATTAAAGATTGCAGGTTGTAAACTCTCAGCAAACTTTGAAACCACAATGTCAGTGAGAACTGAATTGCTAAAGGTCATATTTCAAGTGAAGAGGTAACATAACTAGATTCAATATTTATATACTTGGTTAAATGATTTAAGTTTGCATCATAGAAAACAGAAGAGTAACTAATTTAGATGATGATATCATTTAATCATTAATGTTACTGAAATTTTTAAGATGATGCCATCCTTGAGATGCCTGGGTGGCTCAGTGGGTTAAGCCTCTGCCTTCGGCTCAGGTCCTGATCTCAGAGTCCTGGGATGGAGCCCCACATCGGGCTCTCTGCTCAGCAGGGAGCCTGCTTCCCCCTCTCTCTATCTGCTAGCCTCTCTGCCTATTTGTGATCTCTGTCTGTCAAATAAATAAATAAAATCTTAAAAAAAAACTAATTCAGACCTATGTGTTATTACATTCATAGAAACATTTGTATTTTATAGACTATGTAGAATTAAGGCAGTCAGTACCACGAGTCAAAGAGTGGTAGAAAGCAAAACAAAAACCACTTTGGAGTTGGAATAGGAGTTACTTTCTTTTTATCTATTGAAGCCCATTTAAGAGCCACAGTTCTCCCCATAGGAAAGATGACCAGGGCCTTTCCTATTACACACAGGCTGAGTTGCTCTTCACTGCTCACTACCTATGACTCCATAGCTTGATAACTTCCCTTCTTTGATTTCCACCTCATCATGTAAGGTCCATGTGTGGCTTTCACCCCTTAGCTAGTAATGGTTAGATCATTTAGCCTTATACTTAATCTGCCCTTAGGATATGCCTTTCAACTTTTTTTCATGCAAGAGATCCTATTTCAGTATACCCCTGGCTCAAAAATGCTATATCCAGAGATAATTCCTTCTAATAAATATGTTCCTCACCTTTATATGGAATTTCAAAAAAAATAGACATTTTGAACATTACTATATTTATGTAATAACTCTATTTCACCTTTTATATCTACTAAAAGTACTTAGAAATTAAAATACAATAAAGAGTAGGACATTTAGGGGCACCTGGGTGGCTCAGTTGGCTAATAAGTATCTGCGTTTAGCTCAGGTCATGATCCCAGGGTTCTGGGATGGAGCCCTGCTTCTGCTCTGGGTCCCTGCTCAGCGGGGAGCCTGCCTTTTCCTCTCCCTCTGCCCCACCCCTCCCTTGTGTGTTCTCTCTTTCAAATAAATAAATAAATCCTTTTTAAAAAAAGAGCAGGACATTTATAAGTTTAAAAAGGACTCTGTGGGGGCACCTGGTGGCTTGGTGGGTTAAACCTCTGCCTTCGGCTCAGGTCATGATACCAGGGTCCTGGGATGGAGCCCAGCATTGGGCTCTCTGCTCGGTGGGGAGCCTGCGTCTCCCTCTCTCTTTGCCTGCCTCTCTGCCTACTTGTGGTCTCTCTCTGTCAAATAAATAAAATAAAAATCTTAAAAAAAAAAAAAAGGAGTCTGTGAAGGAAGATGCTGTCAAATATTTGAATGATGAAAATTGGGCATTAAATGTAGCAACCAAGGCAAAATGGAAACTTAGATTATGGGATATAATTATCTACCCTCATTCCTTACCCCATGAATGCCATGAACCTCTCGCCCAAATTTCTTTTTATTTTTCCATACATAGAGGCCATGGTAATACAAAGGAATAGAAGATAGTAATAAGATAAATGCATTTCTATTGCTCCCATTTTTTTGAAATTTAGATATAAAAGAGAATAAATGGACAGTGATTTTCCTCTAGATAGAGGAAATAAAGGAAGACAAGTACAACCATTTCCACATTTCCATCATTCTGTTGCAGCCAACAATAAGGAAACATTGTATTGAAGATACATTTGAAAATTTGTAATATTTTGATCTTAAGAGACATCATGTAATCTTCCTAAAATTTCCAACACAAAAATAATGAAACTGGAAAATACTTGAGAGATCTAACAGTTTCTCTTGGGTTGAACAGTTCAGAACAGATAGTTATCTTTCTTGTTGGTAAGAATTTACACAACTATCTATGACAGGATTTCATAACCTTGGGTGGTCAAGAATGAGCTAAACCCTGTCCGTTCTCAACGAACAACAACAAAAAAAAAAGTGTAAAAATAAACCAAGAAAGACTAAAATATTAAAATGTTCTGTTAGATAATATTTGAAATATTTCAATAAAGCACTTTGTGTTTTTGTGTAGATATGATGAGAAGCATAATTTTCTCAAATGCAGTGAGATACTCTAGCAGTTCCTAAAATATGTCATAGATTTTTAAAAAAATATATGTAAGAAATTCATAACTAAAGAAAAAAACAACAATCTTCATGCTAAGGGCCTTCACAGAGGGATTGACATGTAAACATGCATTTTGACAATCCAGAAGAAGAATAGCATACATAACACATATTCTGGACATCTTTGTTATTTTTTTTTTCCACGTACCTGTGGAATCTTGAGTTGATAGAGCCCTATAGGATAAAGATATGGATATCTTCATCTGTATTCTCTCCTTTTGATTATGGGAAGGCGTATAGTTCTTCCACAAAGTAGGGTAGGAGTAATGGAATTTAACTTCTGAGGCCAACTTATAAAAGGCAATACAGCTTCTTCTCTGTGTGTGTGTACACACGAGTGTACGTGTGCCCACGTGTACTGAGCTATCATACAAGAAGTCTATCCTCAAACTGCTGTGCTATGAGAAAGACAAGTCATATGGAGAAGCCACACAAAAGGTGTTTTGGTTTGGGTGGTTGTCCTAGTTTTAGGTTCATGCCTTTCTAGGTGCCAGAAACGTGAATGAATGTGCCTTCAGACGATTCATGTCCTTGTGCAGTCACTCCTACCTTTGGATCTCTGTAGCTGAGGACCTAGACATCACAGAGCCCTGCAGAAACCATGAACATAACAAAGGTATCATTTTAAACTGCCGAGTTTGGGGGTCATTTTTTAGTGAAAGAATAGTAATTGGATGTTGATGATGAACAATAAAATATAATTAAGCTTAATTATTTTTAAAGCAAAACATAATCTAAGATCATGAATAATTTCTTAAAGAAAAGTATAAATTTTTTAACAAAAAAAATACAGTTTTCAGATTCTAGGAGAACAAAATTATGCTCATTTCTTCTTTCTTAGGCAGCAATCCAAACTGTAGGCAATACTGTTTCTTTCTGGATGTTAAATCGATGGTATAAAAATATTATGTGGAGAATTCTCCATAGCATTTTTCTAACCCTACATATTAAACATTTAGATTTTAGTGTTGAGATTAACTTAAATTTATTTGTAGAGTTATTTTCCTTATCCATAAATTTCAGATGCATAGTGGTTTTCCTTGTTCTCTTATTAAATAACCATTCTTCATGAAAGCCCAAAATTCTGCTTTCATAAAAGAAAAAGTCGAGAAGAGAGATCTCAAAAAGTTAGTTCAATGGTACACATTTTTATTAAAGTACGTATATTTAAATTAAAATATTTTTCAAATTGCTTTTCCACCATAATTTACAATACTACTATTATTATTTGATTATTTTTACCTGAACCTACATAATATTTCTACTTTACATTTGGAGAAACATTATCCATTGCCTTATAAAATTAACTGAGATTTTGAAACAGAAAAATATCCTTTATATAATTACTTATAAATTTATCATTTATATAATTATTTTAAATCACTGAAATTTTTTCTTTATGCGATTAATATGTACATTTTTCCATGTTGGATAGAAAAATAACTAACTAGAAAAATAACTAACAATAACCAAAAGCCAAACTATGAATTTTAAGTACTTCCTCTCCTTCTACATAATTTTCTTTTCTCCTCTCTCCCTTTTTTTTTTAAAGATTTTATTTTATTTATTTGACAGACAGAGATCACAAGTAGGCAGAGAGGCAGGCAGAGAGAGAGAGGGAAGCAGGCTCCCCGCTAAGCAGAGAGCCCGATGTGGGGCTCAATCCCAGGACCCTGGGATCATGACCAGAGCCCAAGGGGGAGGATTAACCCACTGAGCCACCCAGGCACCCCTCTCTCTCTCCTTTCTCCCACAATAGGGAAATCCATTAAATGACTTTGAAATTCAGGTTTGAACAGCACTAAAAATAATCACAATTGCCTAGATACTTGGTATTCACATTTCAAACCAGATTTTATTTTTCATTGTTAAGTTTTTTTATTGGAATATCTGGATTTTGTGCCTAGCTTGGTGAAATAAAATAGCAGAACTTGTCTGCCTAAATGAGCTCTTTCCTTTTATTGTGAATTTAAAACTTAAAAAGAAAATTTATTCTCATGCTTAACAAATCTCAATGAATAAGTTATAAATGTGGGTCCAAATGAATAGACACCATGGTTTAAAAAGCATGTCTTCTCTAAACTTTTACTAATATTAAGCATTGTTTGACTTTATTCTTCTGTACTTTGGTAATTAGGAAAAACCTAGATTATTCTTTGGAGGGGTGCTAAGTCTTGTTTTATAAAATGTTGTGTTTTAAGGGCAGTTACTCATCTGTTTTCATAGAATCAGAGAGATGTGACTTGGGGGCAAGATAGCCCATGATAATATTTTCATTTAGTTGGGAAAGCCACAAGCACAACTTGCATGGTTGGGTGTGACAGTGTGAACCTGGGAACTGGTTCCCTCACCCACCAGCTGGGTGATTTTTCCATTAACTTATTTTCTAATTTTTCCAAATGAATTCAGTTTCAACAAAAACACTTTATGGTTTCCTCGTTGTACCTTATTTATAAAGACTTGAGGAGAAAAACCAAACCTCCCAAGAAATAATAAACAATCAAATGAACAAAAACAAATTAACGGGCAAATTAATTGTAAACATGTCCACAAACCAGAATTAGGGGATAAAAGGAAAAAAAAAACAAACCAACTTTAAACTTCTGCCTTATTTTTCTTTGAAGAGGATTAAATTTTCTACAGAAAACTGAGTGTGATAGATTCTTGTTTTTTTTTAATTGTTGGACAATCTTGGTTCTGCTGTAAAATCCTCAGTGACCTGTAGAATCAAATCCTTGTTTGGAGGCTAACTTTTGATCATCTGTAAAATTTGTGTGGGAACCAAATCAGTCACAAGATCCCTTTCAACCCCCAAAATCTTATTAAAACAAACAAACAGCTAAAAAAGAAACCCACATTTTTTTCAATGCAGTCTGTGAATTATTTGCCAAATGGACAGCTACAAAATGTCACTGCTTAAATACTGCAGCAATGGTTGGGTGAAGAAGCACATGTGTAGGAGTTTACACAAAGAAAGCAAATGCCAGCACTACTTAATGTTGAATATTGATCATTAAATCAAAAAAGAGATTTAGATTATGAACTTACTTTTAGATCTCAATCATTCATAAATTTATTTTTTGAAATTACCCCTATCATTGACATTTTCTTCCTCTGTAAAATAAGCTGGATACTTAATTAGAAATTTGGCTATGCTCAGTAAACTTTGGCAAGCCTCATTTAAAATATCAGAGCTTATTATTATGCTCAGTATATTTTAATACACTTTGGGATGTCAACAGAATCTTGCTAAGGAGACAGGAACCTGCCCAAAGTTTCTTCATGAAAATGTGGTTGCAAAATTGGTTTCTTAGCATACATTCCTTTAAACAATCATTTAAGTTCTAAAAACTGTCTCTCATATATCAGTGAAGCTTTAAATTGAAAATGAAAATAAGACCTGTAGTTTACTGAGGCTGGGTAGAAGGATGGATGATGGAGAGAAACTGAATGGCTGATTCCATTAGTATACAATGCTGTATGTTTGTGGGAGATTCAGTAAAAAGAATGAAAAACAAGCAGATTTGCAAAACAATGTCATTTAATTTAAAATTCAATTTTCCTCCAAATGTTTGTTTGGAAGCCTGAGCAGGACTAGTTTAAGTGAAAAAAGGCAAGAGGACAACTGTTTTCTTCCTAACTCCAGTGTTCTTTCTTTCTTTGCACTAAAAAACTCTACTGGTACCAATTTCTGCAGTTATTCCTTACATAGATCTTTTAGGTTGCATTTTACCAATTTATTTTTCATTAATCTTTATGTAGTAACAAATTGGCAGGATGACAGGTAAGCAGGCAAGGAGGAGAGAATGCCAAAATGTTATTTTCATTCCACTCCTAAGCAATAAAAAGGAGGAAGATATCACTTTCATCTTTTTTATATGAATACTTTTTTTTTTTTTCACTCTTAGAATGAGAGAATACATCCTGCTTTATTTTGGGGCAGGGATGGGTGGAGGAAAGGTTCCCTGGGGAATAAAAGAATTGAATTGTAAATAAAGGAAAACACATTGCATGCCATAGTACTTATAGCTAGTTTACTCTAGCTATCTCTTCTTATGAAACTGGTTTTCCAAAAATCTAAAGTAGATTTACTACAAGCCAGTGCTATTCTTTTGGTACAGAAAACATACCAAGTTTATTAACTTTTTTTTACATTGTTAATTAGTATTTTTTTAACAAATGTCATAAATAAGAAGTTAAATTTTAAGTATTTCTAAGGCTTGGGAAGAGTGGTGACTTATTTTGGGATTGTAAGATGAAATGACTTGCATTTGAGTATATGGTTCTTGAGTTTGAATTAGTTATAAGACATATTGTAATATTTTTAAAGTGTCAGGATTATGGAATATGTATTAATATGATGCATCATATAATTCTGTATCTCTTTATTATAATTTCCAAGATACCAGAATGGTTCAGATTCATGGTTCTTTTTCTGTTTTATTATCTAACCCTTATTTTGACCCAAGATAACATAAAATTACATGTAATATAGAAGTATTATATATAATATGTGTATGTGTGTGTATATAATCCCAAAGGCAACAGAAATCCATAAACCAAGGGCCCGTCTTCCCTTTTCTGCCATACAAGACAGTTTTGCTTGAACAGATTTCACAGAAATGGGAAGGGGTAGCACACTGCATTGCTTCTGCATTTACCCCGCAACTATTGTTCTGAGTCGAGCAGGCCTGCTATTTGCTGTGGGCCACCAATCTTCTCACAGATCAGGGACATGGCTTGAAATATTTGGACTATTCTCCACAGTACAATGGAGCTACCTTCCTTGAATGATTCTTCTTTTATAGAAGTCTTCTTTTCTTTTTTTTTTTTTTTTTTTAATTTATTTATTTGACAGAGAGAGAGAAAAAGATCACCAGTAGGCAGAGAGGCAGGCAGAGGGGGAGGGAGAAGCAGGATCCCCACTGAGCAGAGAGCCTGATGTGGGACTCGATTCCGGGACTCCAGGATCATGACCTGAGCTGAAGGCAGTCGATTAACCAACTGAACCATCCAGGCGCCCAGAAGTCTTATTTTCTTAACATTCCTTATATGCCCTCCCTTTCAGGAAAATGTACCACCTCTTCACATAATTTGTTCATCCCCAAATCCATCCTTCAGAGTACAT
Source organism: Taxidea taxus jeffersonii (assembly GCA_003697995.1). Lineage (NCBI taxonomy): Eukaryota > Metazoa > Chordata > Mammalia > Carnivora > Mustelidae > Taxidea > Taxidea taxus. The sequence goes on from RCUC01103240.1 coordinate 22,854, forward strand.
TTATAAAAATAGGTATTTCTTTTTTTTTTTTTCAGTCTAGAATAAAAATCCCACAGGACTCCATGAGGATATTAGATATTGAAAGTCCTGCACAACAGTCTAGGAAGAATAAGGATACAGTAATTCTGGTCATCTTTCAATATTTCTCAGAAATGTGAATAGTGGACATACTTTTTTTTTTCCTGTTTGTCATTGGGGATCATTTGTTTTCTAAGTATCTAGCAGGTTTAAATCACACTGACTTCCATTTAAATGTAACACATCTATAAACGTATACATAAATCTCATGGATAAAAACAAATTCTCAGAGATACTTCAGTCTAAACCAGAATGCAAAAAACAAGCTATTTTCGAACTGCAAGAATGTTTTCTTTGGCCCCATATAATTTTTTAATGATCAAAAAGAAAAAGTTTATAAATCAGGAAACTCCACATAAAATTCAGGATACTGACATTCCTTAAAGTTCATATGATCTTGTTATGTGGGGATGGCATTCCCAGGTAGGAAGAGTAGGATGAATCTGAGCAGTGGTGTACCATTTTGACTTAGTGTGAGCTCTCCGTTTTGACATTGTCTCTGTCACTCACATGATATATGTACAGGCTCTTCCAACCAGCTACTTGTCCCTTTTTTACCTTCCAGGTCCCTGAAGCACAGGTTTTCAATTGTATTAGAGTTCTCCAGAAAAACAGAATTAATAATATATACAAACACATATGTATATAACACAAACATATACTTACATATATATGTATATATATGTATGTAAATGGCTCATGCAATCATGGAGGCCTACATGATTCATATATATACACACACACACAGGAATAAGCTTACACCATTATTGTGACTAAGTGGTCTCATGATCTGCCATCTGTAAGCTAGAGACCCATGAGAGCCAATAGTATAGTTCTTGCCTGGGTCCTAAGGCATGAGAACCAGAAATGATAGTGTAAGTTCCAGTCCAAGTGGAGAAGACCCATGTCCCAGCTTGAAACCAGGGACATTGTCAGAGAAAGCAAATTTTCCCTTACCTGCTTTTTGTTCTGTTCAGATCTCTAGTAGATTGTATGAGGCCCATTCCCATTGGGGAGGACAATCTGTTTTACTCAGTCTACCAATTCAAAGATTAATTGCATGGAGAAACACTCTTGAACCACAGCCAAAATAATGTCTGACCAAATATCTGGGCAACCAGTAGTCTGAGCCATCACAAGTCCACATATTGTTAGCTTGGCACTTTAAACCACATGTAATTTCCAGTAAAGGAAAGGATAAGGTCATAATTCCACCTAACATGATACAACTATCCCATATCCAACCAAAAACACACTAACCCTGTCCCCAGAAGAGGAGGCTTCCTCAGTTCTCAAACAAAGTTTATTGTTCTTAACTTAAATTTTACAATATCCCCAATCTTAAACACTATGATGTAAAATTTATAATACTTAAATATTGCAAGACAGTACATGGTATGATCAGTAAATTATTAATTATGAAACTAAGTGCATCTTATGTTATATGATAAGGGAATAAAACAAGGAGGAAAAACAAAGATATCTGCTTAATAAATGCCACCATAGTTATACTAATAACATATATCCTTATATATTATATAATATTAATACACTACATTATTGGTTATGCTAATGCATGATTAATATAAAGCATTTATATTAATATATATATAATATATTCATAACAAAATAAAGATTTGACAATTATAGCACTAATTTCTATAGTCATATAGTCATATACCTGGTCATGTAGTTGTACCTGGTATTTATAAAGACCTTCTTTTACTACCCATTCTGCATTTCCTTTGCCTTCAGGAAGCCCTTTAGCTACTCTGCAGTTCTTTACCTAACAGAATGACCTAAATCTTCATTTCAGAAGGGTCTGAGCCAATGATAGTCCTGCCTGGCCTGAATTGTTATAGCTTGCTTGCTTGTTTGCTTGTTTGCTTGCTTTCCCCTTCCCCCTCCTCTCCTTCAACCCCCTCCTCCTCCTCTCCCTCCACCTTCTCCCCTCCCCCTCTTCTCCTTCCTCCTCCTCCTCCTCCTCCTTCTTCTTCTCCTCCTCCTCTTCTTTCTCCTTCTTCTTTCTCTTCCTCTTCTTCTTCTTTTCTGAGTTATTATAACTTTTTAACCTTAATCACTGGGCATGGTAATATTAAGAAACACCCTAAGGGATCTCTTCTGTTCCAGACAGCCTCTTCCTTACTTTCATTGTGGAGTCACAGTCCAGTTTCCCCATGGTGCTCTGGATTACCCCATCCTGCACATTGACTCAGACAGCAGTCTTAATTTCTAGTTCAGCAGACTCATTGTTGTGTTTCCTTGTGGAAGCAGTCCTCCATTTGGAGCTCTGTCCTCTAGACCAGCAGAGCAAAGGTCGTGGGAACAGGAAGCAAACATTTTGTTAGTGGGTCACTAGGAGTGCTAGTGAGCGATGCCACTTCCATTTCCACCCCTTGATTCTTGGACCCATGAATCCCGGTTATGGGATAAACAACATCATATGTTGGACTCTGATTCAGAGCATAGGCAGCCTTCTGAAGAATGTTGCTGCAACCTACAAAGTATTACCATGTAACTGGGGCTGCACCTGAGTCTTCCAAAGGTTATTCCAACTTTTTACTAAGCCAGCTGTTTCAGGATGGTAAAATCAATGAATTTCATGAGCATGAGCCAATGCCAGATTTTTTTTTTACTATGAAGTGAATTCCTTTTTTTTTTTTAATTCTTCTTTATAAACCTCGTTTTATTTATTTATTTATTATTATTATGTTCGGTTAGCCACCGTTTAGCAGCAATGTACACGATGGCCAAACTGGGGAAGGAGCTGTGATGCCCCTTCAACAGATGAATGTATAAATGAAGTGAGTTCCTTGATCAGAAGTAATGATCTGAAAAAAAAAAAAAAAAAGTAATGATCTGTGGAGTATCATGATGGTGGATAAGGCATTCTCTAAATCCATGGGTAGTAGTTTTGGCTGAAGCATTGCATGCAGGGAAGGTAAATCAATATCCAGAGGAAGTATCAATTCTGATAAGACCCAAACTCTCTCATTCTGTAATGGAACAATCCAGTGTAATCAACCTGTCCCCAGATAGGTGGCTTCTCACTCTGGAGAATGGTGTCATATTGGAGCCTCAGTGTCGGTCTCTGCTCCTGGCTGTTTGGACACTCAGCAAAGGCTATAGCCAGGCTAGCCTTAGTAAGTTGAAATTCATGTTGTTGAGCCCATGCATAAACCTCTAATCCATGCCATCATGGCATGAGCTTGAGACGACTGGGCAATGGTAGGAGTAGCTGTTGAGAAAGACGGGGTGATATCCACAGAAAAGAATAGGTCATCCTGTCTACTTGCTTATTAAAATTTCCCTCAGCTAAGATCACCAATTTGGTGACCATTCACAGAGGACACAAATATCTTCACTTTTTTTTTTTTTTTTTGCTCACATAGCAAGGTCTATGTACATACTTCTTCCTCAAATTTCTTTGTCACCAGTTTTCCAGGCATGTTCCTTCTAAGCCCCAGACCATTCAGGCAAACAATTTCCCACAGTCTGTAAATTGGTATATAATCCCTGTCTGGTCATTTCTCCTTCCCAGTAGTCAGCACCAAGTATACTGTTCCAAGTTCTGCCCACTGAGAGGATTGCCTTTTGCTCTCAGTCAGGGTTGTCCCAGAAAGCAGCTATAGCGCTCCCTGCAGCTGTCCAACGTTATGCAGGTGGTGTCCACATATCATGCAAAGTCATCTACAAATCAGGCTTGAGTCTTTTCCTCTGTCAGCTGATCACAGGGAAGACTTACACCCCCATCAGGCCAGAGGTAAAAGTCAGAAGGGAGGAGGCAGTATAGCAAGATGGTGACCATGGGCATTTGGGCCATTTGATGAAACTTACTTGCACCTTCAGAACCTAGTTGTGCCCAATCCCGCATATAGCATTTCCATTTGACGAGTGGAGTTTTGTTGTGCATACCCAATTGTATGGCTTGGAGGGACAGAAAGCAGTACCTGGTACATAAGTCACGTGGTAACTTAGTGGCTCTTAATCAAGCATTCTGTCTCTGGTGAGGCCCAGTAGCAGGCCAACAGTGGTATCTCAGTTGGAAAATGTGGAGGACCGTAGGGCTTTGCTCTAAAGTCCTGAGGGTTGGTGCTGCAAGTTACCTGTAGGGGCCTACCTAAGGCTCCAGAAAGCATCCCTATCTGCCATCAACACTTCAGGCACCATTGGTTCTGCTGGATCACATGGCCTGAGTGGCAAAAGCAGCTTTCACAGAAGTCTGGATATATTTTAGAGCTTTCTCTTTTTCTGAGCACCACTCTGAACAAGTCACTTTTCAAGTCACTGGGAATTCAGCCAGGATGACACATCCAAATGAGGAACATGTTAGTTGCCTTCAAAATCCAAAGAGTCCCACTAAGCATAGTACCTTTTTTGGGGGGGGGAGGTTGTTGCAGGGGAGGTCAGATGCAACAACCTCTTCTTCACCATAGAGGGAATACCTTGACATCCCCCACGTGATAACAGTCGAGGGATCTGAGCAATGGTGTACTCTTTTGACTGAATTTAAGCTCTCCATCTTACATGCTTTCTACCATTCACATGATGGATATGTATGTCCTTCCAACCAGCGACTTGTCTCTTTTACCTTCCAGGTACTTGGAACATATGTTTGCAGTCAGGCCTTAACCTGTAAGGAAAAAAAGAAAAATCTTTCTGTCTGCACCATAATTGGTATATTGCCTTTTCCACAGCAAAATTAATCTTTTGCATTATTCCATAATTAGTTTCTCTCTTTCTTTTCCCTGTCCGTCTATGCCTTGACCTAAAGATAATGGTGCTTTTACTAAGGGAGACTCCTCATAATGGCTATACCCTAAAACTATAAGACAAAGCTGCAGCTTTGAAATGACTACATTTAAACTGATTTTGAGTCTTAGTTCTCTCTTCATGTAGAAATCATCTTCATGTTTGTGGGGGAAAGAGGAGCAAATTTCTTTAATTCTTCTATTTATACATACTTAAGTAAGATGCCTCATAAATGTAATTCATTGTGCTTACCTCAGTAGCAGTGATTATGAAGAATATGCTTTAAAGTTTATTAAGTTTTATCCAAATTTAATTATATTCTCTGTAAAGAGATACTAGGACTAAAAGGACTTTTGTTTTTATATCATACATTCAGAATTGTAGTACCAGTCAGAATAAAGGCTGCACGTGATTATTCAGGTTTGATTTGAATTATGAAGGCTGAATCCATAGGTGCAAAGGAGACAGGGAGGAGAAAGTGATGCAAGGCAGGGGGCAGTGGCATGTACACAGACGTGGCGATCTGAAAGGGTACGTTATGTCTGGGAAGAGAAAGTACTTCAGTCATGGCTGAAGTAAATGGTAGTGGGAGAGTGATGGGTGAGTGTTTGGTGAGGAAACAGAGGGCACAGAGGGGTAGGTGCTATGAAAACAATCCTAGCATGTTTTGCTGAGGATACAAAACACTGTCTTCAAAGCTTGGTGGTAACAGCTGGCCAAATAGGTTTATAGAGTAGTCACATAATAAAGATTATGTTAAAACAAGTTTACTCCCTAAGCAGTATATATTAGGCTCTGCAGACGAAGGTACCTGGATTCATGGTGTAATGAATTCATTTGAATATTACAGAGAAGAATGATAAATATGTTGTATAAGGATTTATGAATGGGAACAAAGTGTACAAGAGAGATTCAACAGTATTTTAGAGAGAAAATTGGCTCACTGGATATGAAAAGCTTAGAAGTGGCAAATAAAACTGATTACCTGGATGAGAAAAGGAAGATGAGTTAAAAAAATAACTTCGGCAAGAGTATTAATGGGGTTCTCACTGGAATAATATCTATTTTAAGCTCCACACATACACACCCACCTACCCACACACAGGCATGTGCACACACACAGTCTCACAAACAAGTGAGGCATCTTTCTTTCCAAAAAAACTTCTTTTGATTCTTTAATTCATCATCCCCTCTTTGTTACTAGAAGAATGGCCCCATCCCATTCCAAAAGATACTAGGAATTTGTCACAGAATTATTTAGATGTACAGATGGATTGTTCTACTATCCATAAATAAAATACTAGTTTATTATAAATATATATAATAAATACTATATTATAAATAATAAATATTATATTATAAGTAATATAATATAAATAAAGTACTAGTTTATTCTATGGCTGCTTTTACCACCAACCTTTGCGCACCTACTCATTTTGAGGTTTAATTGAGTCACGTTTTCACTGGCCAATGGATAAATGATGAGAAATCGAGTGTCATCCTTTGAGTTACATAGAAATGCTAAATCAGAGTTAAAGAGAGCAATCCTCTGAATCAGTAGAGTCACTGACAACATATCTATTCTTGTTTCATCATCAAACAACCAGCCTTTGGTTTTCTTTTATTGACTGCATTCCACATATTAGAGGCAAAAAGCCATTTATGGCTATGAAGGAAATATTAAGATGAGAATAATGTCCTTGATGGGACAAATAGGTATTGTACCTACATGAAAATAACAAGTTGGTAATAAAAAGAAGATAATTCAAGAGCCCCAAAACAGCAAAAGGTCTTCTTTCGATCCAGGAATCATGCCTATACAGATGGCAATGAAAACCATGGTGGTGCTTGGGATTTTCCAGGAGATAACCAGATAAAAGGGAGAGATCATTAGGGTGGGCCTGTGTAATTCAGTATATGTGCTGCCGAAGCGAGCACTGGGCCTGTGTAATTCAAGCTTTCGAAGGATATATAAATGGAGGAGAACAATTTTGAGGAGATTGAAGATGGAAAAGAAAACAGGTATCTCAAAAACCTAAGAAGGAGAAAATTTCTGCAGACAAGTAACAACAATGCATGGAGCTAAAAGAAGATGAGTTGTTTAAATGATCCACGAAACATGACAACTGGGGATAGTTACTGGTCTTATCACGAAGGTGAGTGGTGTAGAGAAAGCCTTTGAAGGCGTCTTTGAGAGTGTTCTTTGCATTTCCAAACTCTGTCATCTAATATGTTACAGTGGAAATGGGTTATGTGGATTATAAAATCATAAAAGTTAATGCAAAGCAAGGAAGTCCTTTATATAGTCTGACATAGACTTTTACCTTATCACCCAATAATGTCACTCCTAACAATTTTCCAAATAAAATGAAAACAGATTTTCACATAAAACAACAACAACAACAACAAAAGACATGATAACACGTGTTCATAGCAGCTTTATTTGTAATGGCTAAACTGAAAACAGCCCCTCGTGGCTGTCACCTGGAGGATAGACAAACTGTGGTATATTTATACAAAGGAGTAATAGTCAGTGATAGAAGGGAAGAAAAACACTGATAGAGGCAACAGCATGATGGAGTCTCAAAAATATTACATGAAGTGAAAATTGCTGGCCACAAAAGAACAGCTATTGTGTGATTTCATGGAGGTGAAGTTCTGTACAAGCTCACTTTGGTGAGGGTGAGAGAAATAAGAAGAGTGTTGATGTCTGCGGTGGCGAGGCATTGGGAAGTGATACTAGTGAATTTTCTAAGGATGTAATTGTGTATTTTGGTAGCAGTGTGGGTAATACAAGGATATGCATTTGTGAAGACTCATGCAATTGCATGCCTAAAATGTGATCGTATGCAAATTATTCTTGAATCACAGGGGAAAAGAAACCAAAGTTGATGGGAAGAATGCACGGGGAAAATGACATGATAGAAGCTTACCTGGCTTGAGAGGGGTAAAAGGAATATCTAGAGAGACAAGACTGAGGTAAAATTGTTTTAAAATAGTGTGGGAAACTTGTACATACTAATATTAAAAAAAAGAACAATAGAGAGGAAAATATTAGTTTGAAAGAGAGGGTATTGATAGAGCATTATCCCACAGTAGGCAGATGGGAATTGGATTAAAATTACCAAACATGTTTTACTTTTCTTCTCTAAAAGGCCACAAAAGAGACAGAGCAGGCTCAGATTTAGGGACTTAGTCCAATTAATTTATAGTGGGTTACATAACCAGTCATGAGAATAGACTAAACATAAAATTTCATTATTTGGGCCCCATGTTGTCCTCACAAGGATAAGAGTACCTCTGGGGCTCTGTAATTGACTTCTAACAAGGCAGATGATTTTGATCATGTTAGAGACATATCTGAAATGGACTCTTCCCTGGACAACTGCTTTGGTAAGGACTAAGCAATGGTAGTGCTCTTCTAAAATTGTTTTTATAGAGTCAAGCACTTCCAGAAGCTTTGCACAGGAATTACAGTGGACTCTGAAGTCTGATACAAACCAAAATAGCCAAATGCATTTGGAAAGAGCAGACAGATCAGAATATGAAATGTTAACTCAAGCATGAACGCTTTCATCTTGAGTCTAATGAAAAAACACTGAGGATCTGTGAAACAACAGAAAATAAATGGGAAATACCTCGACCATCAGTGAAACGTTTTGGCAAAGTTGTCGACATCACATCCCCATTATTTGGGAACCTAACAGAATATGTTGGCCAAAATTATTAGGAACAAATGAATGGGTAGAAAGTGATGCAAGTATGTTTATGTGGTACTGTTTGGAATTTGAGAATGTATGAGAATGACTAGAAAATC
>RCUC01103243.1:0-10434 GCA_003697995.1 Taxidea taxus jeffersonii
CCGCCTGACAATGGAAAACCTGCTCGCAGAGCCAGCCCAGCCGGTCAGCACCTGATGGTGGCTTTCCTGGCTGAGCCCCTTCGAGTCAGGGCCTGCTCGGCATGCCGAGCACAGTCAGTCCGAGACGCGGGCTCCCTCCCGGCCGGAGCCGCCGCTTTAGAGCCTGGCTGAGCGTCCTGATCCTGCAAAGACGGGGCCATTCGGCATCTGCTGTCACCTTAATTGGGAGGCAGCGTTCCAGCTGAAGTACAGCAAAGGTTTCTCCCTCATCAAAGGGAAAGCATTCTGACCAGATGGCTGCAGTGAAAAGGCTTCATCTTCAAGCCTCCGTACAGCCAACGGTGTTATTAATAACAGCGCCAAGGATGCCACAAATCAAGCAAGAACACCTAGAAACCCAAAACAGTCACCCACACTCAGGGCAGAAGTCGGCTTGCGCTTTGGAGGCAGAGAATTCTCTGATTTCAGGGGCACACACATGGGCTCCCATCCGTGTCTGTGCATGTCAGGTGCACACGGGTGTGCGAGGGGGCCTGGTCATGGGGTCACCTCGAAAGTCAGCTCTCTCCTCCTCCAAGGCCGCACGGCTGCCCCGCCCCCTCCCCACAGATGGGGGGGGGGTGGGGGGGCGGGAGGGGGGAACAGCAGGTGACGCATCCTCTGCCCTGGAGAGCCACTCAAGGCCAGAGTGTTCAGAACGGGTTTTCCAATAATTTTTTAAACAGTCACACTTGTTTTTGTTTGCTTTCTTCCAGGAAGGCTGCACTGTTCTGGAAAAGGAGGGGGAGGGGAAAAATGTGAGTTCATTTCCTGAGTCTTTTAAATATGTCTCCATAGAGCATTTGAGAAGCTGTGGCCAGAGGGCAGAGCGGTGTTCGGTATGCAGCATGCGTGGAAGGGCGATTGGAACTTGTCCCCCACGTGTGCTCTTTCCAGGTCGCAGCAAGACACGGCATTTGGCAACGAAACCACGCCAAAGGATCTGGATGCACGTCAATTCCCAACTCCCTCCCAAGAAAATGGTTTTCAGGCCAGTTGTTTTTGGAATGGGTTTTCCCGTTTGTCCAGCCAAGGTTGGACTATTAAGTCGGTTTATCCAGAAGGGAGGGCAGAACATGGGAGCTGGGGCCGGATTACGAGGGACCCAGGAGGCTTCTGGGAGCAGCCAACACTTGTCAAAGTGCTTTTCCACATCCATTAGTTTCCCGCTTCCCACAGTGGCCCCGTGAAGCCGATGGCAATGTGCCCATTCCACAGGTGAGGCTCTAGGAGGTTAAGCAGCAAATCCAAGGGCACCTCGGCTGCTCCTGCAGCAAAGTGATCTTTCCTGTTGTGTGCTCTCTTAGCGATCTGTTCCTCCTCTTCTTTGCTGTAGTCAGCATCTTACGCAAAGCTCTCTGTGGGAGGAGCTGGCCCACATCCATCTGCCTGGCTCCCCGATGAGGGTGAAAACACCATGAAGACAGGGACTTTCCTTGCCCGCTGACGGATGCGGCGGCCCGCGCACAGCCCCAGCACAGGAGCTTTGTAGTATGCACGTGGCGGGTGAACGAAGGACCAAATGAACAAGAGCCTCCCGCCCTGAAGGAGGGAAGAAGGGCCAGAGAGGCAAGTGGGGGCAGCCTCAAGCAGGCCAGCGGAGGTGCTACAGGGTTTCATTCTGAGACCTGGGCGCCGGCTCCCTCAAACAGCCAGCACCGAGGCCTGGAGGACCTCGCCACCAGGCCATGAGGTGACCTTTGCGTTCCCAACGAGGTACGGTGCGGAGCGTATCGGAGTGCGTCCCCCCACCCCAACGCAGCAGATGGGCACTCAGCAACTGTGAGGGCCCTGCATGTCCCCAAAGGTCACGGGGCAAGTCAGGGGTCAAGTTTGGAATCAGAGCTGTCAGTCCTTCCCATAACTTCCCTGATGGGCTTGTGGAGGAAAGCAGCGATCAATCTCTCAGAACTACCGTCCCGGTTCTGGTATGGCCTCGCGAGGAGGACACCATGCCTCACAGCTGAGGAGCCTGGCCACTGAGAAAGTCTCCCTAATGCCCACCAGGACTTCCCCCGTTCTCCTCTGAGACCCCAAGGGGGCTTCCGTGGACAGCCAGACTGAGGAAAGGAAAATGCACAGCAGCACAGGGAGAAGACAGGACTGGGAAGGGGAGAGCCTCCCCCACCGCCCTTGCCATGCTGCAGGCTGATTCTGCAGACAGCCCTGCTGGTGCTTGTCTCTGAGCTCAGTTATTGTTGTCATTGCTGTTTTTTAAGATTTTATTTATTTGACACACACATACACAGAGAAGCAGGCCCGTGCCGAGCAGAGAGCCCAATATGGGACTGGATCCCAGGACCCTGGGATCATGACCCGAGACAAAGGCAGATGCCCAACCTACTGAACCACCCAGGTGCCCCTTTTGAGCTTGGTTTTAAGCACAAGCATGTGTAAGCTCTGCTTGTGCTCCTGGCCTTGCCTCCAACACCAGGACGGCTGAGGAAAGACAGAGCCTTGCCCTCAGAAGGTTGCCAGTCCAGCGTGAGGCCCCAGAGCCCCGAGGCATGGTCTGCGCCACCTGCCAGTCGTGGGTCCGCTGCTCCCTTACACAGGTGTGAAGAGGTTGGGCGCTCCCAGCCTCTAAGAGCTGATTCCTCCCTTTCGGCCTCTTAATTTCTGACTCTGCCTGGTCAAGATTTATAAGAAAGTGGATCCCAAGGTTTCTAGAAGAGCAAAGTAGGGGGTTTGTAACAAATTACCCTTAATGAGACCACATTTCGCTCCTGGGTCACACGGAGTAAATGTTGGAAACCAGACTCGTCACGTCACCTTTCTTCTGGGAGGTGGCCCTTTGGAGCTGTGGCATTGATGACAGCTCGGGGACAAGGGGGCCAGGACCACCGATGGGCACAGAGCGAACACCCGCCAGAGGAGACCTGGGGACAACGGGACTCACTTGTGAGCTGTGCCTTCCACAACAACTTCCCTCCAAAAGGCCATTTGGCTACAACATATCATATGACTTGTTCTTAGAGTTACATTTTAACTGACAAAGTTTAACAACAACTATGACTTATGGCCTTCTAAAATTGGCAGCAGAAAAATGAACTGAGGAAGTAATGGAAAAAAACCACAAGTGAAGCCACTCTGTATTATACGCAATTTCTGTTGTGCTTTTTTTCCCCTTTCCAAGAGTGTGTGTGTGTGTGCGCGCGCACACGCGTTTTCGAAGGGTAGCAAATATTTTCCAGATACACTGTCCTGGCATTCCCAAGCACATATTTATGCCAAGTTTATAAAAAGCAGCTGCAGACAGGGTTGACTGAAAGGATCGCTCTGCTGTCTGGCTTCCAGAAGGTACTTCGGTTCTCGCTCTGTCACCAGGACACAGCCCTACCTCCCGAGACGCTCTAGCCTGCCTCATGCGTCCGAAAGAGAACAAACCCACGGCCAGGAGGGAACACTTCCTGCCCGCCCTTCCGAGCTGTCACATCACACTCCTGGTCTGCCAGGTGCTTCAGCAACACGTGCTCGATCATTTTCAGTCATTCACAATCCTCACGCAGATACAAAAAAGAAAGTGGTCTGAGACTCATTTCACAAGTATCTGGATGGCTCAAAGGGGCAGAACCAGCACCAGTTTCTGAAAGTTTAGGACTACGGTGGAGCCCTCTGTGGGTAGGCTCACGTTAGCCTATCTTCGCACCTGCTCACCTTAGGTTCAGCAAGACACCCTTGCTTGGGCCCCAAACCCTCCAATCCTTCCCTTCCCTGCTCTGGGGCCACCTGGCCTTCCCCGACTTCTGCCCGCTGAGAAGCTCCAGCCTCCACTTTAGAATGTTCTTGGTTCATCCTTACCGCACACCCGCTGACACCCCGGGCCATCCCAAGCGCCTGCTCACCTGCGCCCAAACCTAGACCCTCACCGTCACCGGCCTGGGGTGGGGGCTCCACTCACCTCCCTCCCCCACCACGGGCTTAATGAAGACAATAATAGCCTGCTCTGTTGCTTTCCTGGAGGTGACTAATGGGTTATTCTTGGGAAGGCCCTTCGAAGATGAAGAGCCAGTATTACTCATGGGGTTGAAGGCATGCACCTGCCCCAGTCGGGGCCTGAGTCAGCAGAGAATGACCTCCCACCTGCCGCTGGGTGGGTGAGCGGGCTTGGGTCCCCGCTCAAAGTCGCGTTGGCTGGTAGGCTGGATGTGGGGAGCACACCCAGCACCCCCCAAGGGGAAACCAAGAGGCCTCAGCAGCCTGTGCTGTGTGGGCCGCCCTGAGCTTGGAGACCATCTTATCAGCATTTACATGGTTGAACAAGCCTTCAGATAACTCTGCCAGGAGGGCAGCACATGTCCGCCTCTCCAAAAGTAGCAATCAAGACAGTATTTCCCGGTAATTGTTGGAGGAAAATGCCTTCCTTATAGCTAATTCCTCCCAAGCAATGGCATTTTCTCCTTCTTCTTGGGGAAGGGAGCCCGGGGGAGGCAGGCTGGGGCAGCAACGGGTGGCTCTATGCCGGATGGACCCGAGGTCTGGGGTGCCAAGGTGGGGCAGTGTTTTCCCCGTCTTTTCTAGCTCGTGGTCCCCCCTGCCTCACATCTCTGAGAAAGAGGAAGTGGCCGCAAGAACAGGGAACCAGAGGCCAAAACAAGGGATGAAGGCAAGGGTCGCCTATGACTACACCCCCACCCACCCTTGACCCAGTGGGTCGAGGGGGATTTTGACACAGTGGCAGCTGGGAAGCCAAGAACAGAAAGCCTTTAATCCATGCAACCTAATGCCAAGATTCCGCCCAAGAGAGCCCATTTTCTGCACCGTCTGCACATTCCTCCCATTCCTCCTGAGCACCTTCTCCCAGTGACCCCTCTCCACGCAGCCTCTGCTCTCCCCCCATGGCTAACTGCTTCTTTCTTCTAGAAAACGACTCCTGTGGCCGGAAGGATTCCACACACTTCTGCTTTCTCTTTTAGATCCCCAGGTTCTTAGAAGGGTGTCATGGCCCTTTCTTCTCTGGTAGGTCGCCTGGAACCCCAGAGGCCCCGGAGACACAGAGTGATAAAGATCTGGAAAGTAGGCTGGAAGGTTTGGAGCGCAAGGGTGGGAGAGAGGGCAGAGGGGCTACTAACTCTTCACGCCCAGCCAGGAATGGGTTGCAAGGCGTGGGGGCCATGCCAGCAGGAACAGGCTAGGAAATGATTTTATTCTGCCTCTGTTTGGAAGGAGGTGGGTGGAAATGACAGTTTGGAGAGGATTAAAAGGGGCGGGGGGGGGGGGCGGGGGCTGTTTCAAGGAAGGCAGCCTCTGTTCTGCAGTTCTAACAGTGCCATCAAGTGGCTCTGCGTGCAGACGCAGGGCAGAGCCTCCACACAGCACGAGCTGACCTGGTGGACCGAGGAGCCGTGGGGCTTTGTCTGCTACCTGCCGTCGGCCAGCCAAGCACCCTTCCCCAGAACAGTCTGCCAGGCGGTAAGGAGGCGGTCTCCCCAAGTGTACGTATAATGACCCTCATGGAAGCGGGCCATCAAGTTTAGCACGTTCCTGCAAGGTGCTTCGATGAGCCTGTCTGCCCACGCATGAGGCATCGCTAGGAGGCACTAGGGCGAAAGTCACCATCCCGTGGGAGGCACCACAGCACATTTTCAACTTGACACAAGGTCAGTGACCAAAACCAGTCTGTCTGGGCCACCAAACCCTTGCCTATGTTTGAAGGAGGGAGGAGGACTGAGGGGTGCTGGGCAGGACTCAGTCTGGTGAGGAGGCCCTGCCAGCACCCTCCAGCCACCCTCCTGGCCAGGGACACGGGTCTTCTTCTGGCGTCCCATTTACCTTCACTGTGTGTAGGGGCTTTGTTTTTGTTTTTGTCTTTTTTTAACTCTGCAAGTCAAAATCGACTCGCCTTAGAAATACAAAAGTGGTTTTCTTTCTAAAAAGAAGAATTTAAAAAGAAACAAAAGGTTTCCCCAGCAGTGGTGTGTTTGTGTTACTGGGAATGAGGAGACGAGCGAGGAGGAGAGCGGACATTCCACAAGGAGCCGGGTCCCTGGTGCGGGTCCCAGCCATGATACTCGGTTGCAGCGCGGTCATCTCTGAGTGACCAGCCTTGATGCCTCAGAGGAGGTGACCCCACTTTTCAGCCTCATTTTTCTATAAAAACAGGGGGGTAGAAATAGATCCATAGTTTTCAAAACTACACTTCCAGGCCCCAGGGGAGGGGTGCCAGTTTGGTCCCCGTACTCGTTACCAGAACAACTCTGTCTTTATCCATCCTACGTGTGTGGTTCTCAGATAAGATCTTATTCCAACAAAGGGTTCCACAGTATCAGAGTCAGTTTTGAGGTGTCTGCCCAGACCACGACTCCTCCAAACTCTCCACCGTGCTCGTGGAGTTGAGCCCCGAACACCATGTTTATACTTCACGACCCCAGACCCAAAGGACAGTGGACCGCACAAAGTGAGCCAATATGAGCCCCCTCCCCAGAATCTGTAACTGGATCCAACTGGATCGAAGTCGGTCTCTGTCTAAGCTGGGGCAGCCATCTTGGATCCCAAGACAGAGCGGCTCAGAGCACCAGCCCCTTTCTGCTCCCCGCCGTACCTGCCCTGTGCTCCCCGACAGTGTGTTGCCCCTGTTGAAAACTTTAAAAGCTCTGGACAAGACCATCTAAAAACTGCTTCGGGGGGCTGCGTGACTCAGTTGGTTGAGCATCCAATTCTTGCTGTCAGCTCAGATCATGATCTCAGAGTCATAAGATCGAGCCCCAAGTCTAGCTCCACACTCGGCAGGGAGTCTGCTTGAGGCTCCCTCTCCCTCCCTCTCTGCCCCTTCTTTCTCTTATTACTGATGTATTCAAAACTTACTTATAAATCAATCATATTATCTTATTACTATAAATTTTAATTTCGAAAACATTTGTTACTTGTATCTACTTGGACCTCACCTGCCAATAATACTTTTTTTTAATTTATTTGTCCTAAAATCTTCCATCCAAGGACTTAAAGTGTTCGTAAATATGCTAGTTCATTCATTCTTCTATTTTCTTAGATGTTCCGAGTTTACCAAAGAAACAGATGCCCTTCACTAAGATCTCACAATTTTAAGTGCATTATTTTTTTTTTAGATTTTTTTTAAAGATTTTTTTTTAATTTATTTATTTGTCAGATAGAGAGAGAGTGCAGGAGCGAGCACAGGCAGACAGAGTGGCAGGCAGAGGTAGAGGGAGAAGCAGGCTCCCTGCCGAGCAAGGAGCCCAATGTGGGACTCGATCCCAGGACGCTGGGATCATGACCTGAGCCGAAGGCAGCTGCTTAACCAACTGAGCCACCCAGGCGTCCCCGTAAGTGCATTATTTTTAAAATATCTTCTTACATTAAAGAAGACCTCTGCACTCCACAATAGATTGAAAAATCACATAGTCTCCATTTTAGAAAAGGCTTACAAGGTACTTGAGTATTTGTCAAAATCTGGGTCATGACTCAAGAGTGGGCCCTGAAATCAATTTAGTGGATCAGAAACAGCATTTTAGAATTTTTTTTTTTTAATTTACGGGTGTCACTTGCAGTAAGACTGCATGTTGTTATGTAAACCCTGATTTCAGATATGCCTGTGCAGGGTGAGGAAGTCAAATGTGCGTCCCACTGTGGGCCTCACAGTGATGTGTCAGGGTCCCAGGCCCAGCCATGCCACTGCTCTTCTTCCTCACCCCGCAGCCCAACCCCACACATGTGCATGGCTACACCTGCACCCCACGATGCGTCCACACCATCCCACTTGCATACAACACCAGCAGGATCACAGCAATTTCCACCCGATCATGACCTCTTCCCCTGAGTATGCCACATCCACGATGGGCCAGGCCCGCCACATTTGATTCCCAGCACACATCTGTTGGGCTTTCATTTTGGTTTTAGAGGTGGAAGGGTGATAGGAGGTGGGGGTGAGCGGTTTGAGGCAGGTAGCTGTTGGCATCAGCAAAGTCCAGGCAGCCGGGCTTGAAACCCGCAAGCTCTCTTGGTCATGCAGGTGCTGGGCCTGGATGATGAGGGGAATGATGGGAGGTGTCCGGTGGTCATTCGTCTGACAAGCAGGCAGGGCTACAAAGGGGCCTGATTGCCTTCACCCCCTGGCAGGACAGCAGCGGTCTCTGACAGCCATGGCTGTGTTCACACAGTAACAGAGAATCTAGTTGGAAAACTGATGCAAAATAACCCTTTTACCTAATTTTGTATTTCACTGGCACGAATCAACCACAGGATTGTTTCCAGGGCCGTACAAGGTGCACTCTTGCCACGCAAAGGTGAAAACTAGGGGCTGGATTCACCTAGAAGCTTATTAAAGCTCCCTTTAACAACAACCCCCACACACACCTGATGAATAAGAATCTGCATTTTAACAAGACTCCTAGAGATTCGTGCCAGCACTTGAAGTGTGAGGAGCTCTGGTTCAAAAATGCTGTTCCCCTAACTGACACCCACTGCCCCACTTTCTCGTCGGTGCGCAGTGAAGATGTAATGTGAGATTTGTCTTTTCTTGGTAAGCACTGTCTTTCTCTCTGATTTTGTTCCCTTCTTTCTGCCCATAAAATGTGCTCTGCCTTAGGAAGAGTGATCGTGAATGTGAGTGCAGATGTGTTCAGGAGGCAAAGTAAAACGTGGTTACCTACGCCTGCCTTCTTGCTTGAGTCAGTGAACCCACAGTCCGGGAACAACTGCAGAAAAGGAAGCGGGAAGTGGGTCTTACTGGTTTCAGTGCCGTCTAAAGCAGGACTGCAAAGCAGGTTCCGCGTTAAGACTGGTGCAGGGGCGCCTGGGTGACTCAGTGGTTAAAGCCTCTGCTTTTGGCTCAGGTCATGATCTCAGGGTCCTGGGATTGAGCCCCACATCGGGCTCTCTGTTCAGCAGGAAGCCTGCTTCCCCCTCTCTTTCTGCCTGCCTCTCTGCCTACTTGTGATCTCTGTCTGTCAAATAAGTAAATAAATAAAATCTTAAAAAAAAAAAAAAAAGACTGGGGTTGCAGCCGCATCTGCATAATCCTGCATAGTTCTGGAAACTCCAAAAGGCCCGGTGCTGTGAGGAATGCTGTGTGCTGCTCAGGCA
Source organism: Taxidea taxus jeffersonii (assembly GCA_003697995.1). Classification (NCBI taxonomy): domain Eukaryota; kingdom Metazoa; phylum Chordata; class Mammalia; order Carnivora; family Mustelidae; genus Taxidea; species Taxidea taxus. The sequence continues at coordinate 9,079 of RCUC01103243.1, forward strand.
CAGACCCAGGACGGGAGCAGGCTGAAGAGACATGGCATTCCAGTCACCTGCAGAGCCAGCTCCAGCCCAGGCTTGCTCACCCCCTCCGCACTCATGGCCCCAGCACCACCCCCCACCGCCCAGACTAGCAGATCGCAGGAAGAACTTCCCGTGCTTGCAAAATGGCATCTTCGGCCAAAGCCAGTTGGATGTGAAATCTCATAAAAACGGGCCCCGCACTCAGGCCCGCATAAGAAGACAGCCTCCACAGCGGGACACCCAAACATGGCCAGGTTTGCCTTCCCTGACATTCCCTCCCGAACACTGGAGGACACGTGAGGAGCAGGAACCAAGCAGAAGGTGAAGAAATCATGCCATGGGATCAATAAGAGTGTTCTTCCTGAGCACATGGAATACTGGGGGGACTCAAGAAGAGCCAAACCAGGGCCTGGCGTTGTGGGAATGAGGGAAGACCAGGAAGCAGGAGGCATCTGAGACGGGTGGCCCTGAGGAGGGAGGCATAGGAGCAGCGCTGCTCTCCGTCTGGGAAGCCCACCTCTGTGCAGCAGCATCAGGCCCTCTGGTCCTGCCCGCCCGCCCGCAGGCAGGCCCTCCTGCCCAGTGTCCTGGGATTCTCAGCATTCCAAAGCCCGCAAATAACAAAGGCAGTTTTGTGGCATTTCAAAACAAGCTTGGAAACTTTTAAATGTCAAAATGAATGATGTGGAAAGACTTGTGGGAGAAGCGAGGAGGCAGAGGCTGAGCTGGGAGAATGCAAAGGCTCGAGGGCGCAGAGGGGCCGCTGGTTAACATGTCTGTGGGGCTCAGAAGTCTTTTAATAAAAGGGATACTCAGAAGCAGAAAAACATCTTGAGCTGTCACGAGAACCAGTGATGTGGCAAAAATGTAAAGATTAATGCGGTCCCGGCAGGGAAAGCTAGGACGCATGTTACTGATTTTATTGAGGATTGGCTGAGGGGGAAAGCATCTGATCTGCACAAGGATGTCTTGGAGCAAGGAGCGCTGTCACCCCATCCGACCCAGACCCGGGATCGGGATCTGAGGACACTGGCAGCTCCGTCTTGCAGAGAACAGGAGGCCCTGTGACCCGGGCATTTCCCGCCCTGGAGGCCGGGTCTGTCACTTGACTTCCACCACCCATGTCAGCCCATCAGGAGGAAAAGATGGACACCCTGGCCTCTTCCGTGCTTTATCACTTGGGTGGTGATGCGTCGCACCCCACAAGACAAGGCACAGAGAGGACAGCCGTCCCTTGACCTTGGTCTTCCCATCTGTGGTGGTGGCGAGAGTCCAGGAGTCTCAGAAATAAGAAGGCTGCCGTCCAGCCTGCAGGAGAGGAACTCGTAATCCCACAGC
>RCUC01103246.1:0-28230 GCA_003697995.1 Taxidea taxus jeffersonii
GAAAGTTGAAGTCCATGCCTCCAGCTAGACCCCAGCCTACAGCCCACTTCTATCAGCAAACATTTGAGTGAATGAGCCCTTGGGTGAGTGAGGCCTTCAGTCTTTGAGTTTTCTAGGTGATGCCCCAAAACATCGTGAAGTAGAAATAAGCCATTCCTACTGTGCCCTGACTTTATTCCTGGTCCCAGAAACCATGAGAAGCAATAAATGACTATTATTGTTTTAAGTCATGAAGTTTTGAGGTGATTTATAATGCAGCAGTAGATGACTAATTAAATAGATGATGATTTAGAATAGGAGGGGCAGGACAAGTATCCTACCCTTGGGAGATCCTTGGCTAATATTGCAAGGAGGCTGGAGTTTCTGAAACTGAAAGGGAGCAGAGGTCAATCACTTCTGACCGTGGTTGGCCTGGGAGAGGGCAGGAGATGCTAAAGAAACAAGAACTTCCCGGATGGAATGTTTCTGCAGGAGAGGCAGGTGGGTGACCCTATCTCTGCCACTGAGTTTTGAGTTGACCCTCAAGACAAGGTTCTCTTCAGCAAGGTCATCATGGCTGGAGATAGCAAGCTCTTATACCTCTGGATGCTGGATACTGGAAGCTTATCTAAGCTCCTCAGGACTTCTGGAGGGTTTTATGCCAGAGCCTATTTACCTGCTATTACCTATTTCTCTTGGATATTGCAGGAGATAAAATTCCCTAAAATCCTTGGGTGATTGTAAGTTTTACACTCAAGATGTAAGTTCTCTGGTCACAAAAGTATCAAGGAGTTTCTGCTAGCCGAGGTTCTTGATTGCAAACAATGGTCAATAATTTTAGATGACTTAAGCTGAAAATGAAATTATTGAAAAGATTTGGGTTGTTTTCAAAATCCCTGGGAAGGGTAGGGAATAAGGACTAGATCACATGATAGAATGAGTTTAGTAAGGACACAGTTGCCAGGGGCTCACGAGTGGCTCAGTTGGTTAAGCATCTGCCTTCTGCTCAGGTTATGATCTCAGGGTCCTGGGATTGAGCCCTGCATTGGGCTCCCTGATCAGAAGAGAGCCTGCTCCCCCAGCCCCACCAACCCATTTTTGTATGCTCACTCTCTCTCTATCTAGCTCAAATAAATAAATAAAAATCTTAAAACAAAACAAAACAAAAGGACACAGTTGCCATAGCCATTGGAAGCTGGACGTCACTGAGCTCCAGATGCAGCTATTATTATGGTCCTTGGAACCCAGATATAGCTACTTCTCCATCAGGATGGAACCTCCTTGTCTCTACTTTGGGTTACTAGCAGCCAATTCCAAGTCCAAGAGCAAATATACCTGATTGGTGGATCCTGGGTCATGTGCCACCTCCTAGCTGCAGGGGAAGCTGGGAAATCAAGAATCTAGCTGGGAAATCGATTCGTCTTTGTACAATGGAGACTCTTCCCCACATAGAAAGAGGCTTCAGGCACTGAGTAGACTAAAAATTACAAAGTTCCACTACTAAGCTCTAAGCTTATTGCTATTGAAGATATATTAGTGTGTGTCACTGTGTGTTTGTGGGGGTGAAGGAGAGCAGACCTTGAATTTGAGAACTATAGGAAATTGCTGGCAAGATCATTATATGTGGGAAATGTGGTGTGCTGGTTATCTACCTGCTTATTTTCAGTACCATCCTTGCCCTTCAATGTTTTACTCACAGGGTCTGGACCCTTGCGAACCATGGATTCTAGGTAGGTTCAGCCAATGTGAAGCACTGGTAGGAAGTTGGAAGGTGGAAGGAGGTGGAAAGGCACGTTCTCTCTCTCACCACTTCTTGTGGGATCTTTGGGAGTGACTGTATCCTTTACAGTTGACACACAACAGCTCAGTCCTTGTCTGGGAGAGCCCTCCTTGCTGATCCCAGTACAGTACAGCTGGCCCTCAGACAGCTGCTTTCTCTAGGCTCCTGGGTTCTGCCTTATCTCCCTCTTTTTGTTCTTTTAGCACTTCCCAGACTTTGTAACTAGGCTCCCTGGGCTGAATCCCCTGTATTTGGAATACTAATAGGCTTTCTGTTTTCTCACTCGACTCTGACTGATGCACATGGTAATTTGGTAAGAATAATATGCCTGACATTTATAATATTCTCAGTATCAAAGAGCTTTAATGTTTGGATGCTGCCATTTCTTGCCTTTTCCATCTGGTAAACTCATATGCACCATTCAAAACTTTCTTCAGACCTTAGCTCTCCAGGAAGCCTTCTCTGATATTATCCCCACCCTCTGCTCCCTAAGCCCCAAGGGGCCGAATACAGTACCACTCACTCTTAAGTAGGTATGTGGCAGTAGTGTTCACTGATGTTGACAGTGACAGGCATGATAATTAGAAGTGCATGTTTGCAGGATAATGGTTTGATAGCTTTTCTTGGGTAAGAGTGCTGATTTTTAAGTCTGGAATTCTGGTCTGGATTCCATCAGTAGCTAACTGTGCAGCCTTGGGCAAGTCAGCTGGCTTCTCTGGGCTGCAATTTCCCCTCTTGAAATATAGGTGGGTTCAATTAAGAGGGTGATTTTCAAACGTTTTCTGTGTAAAATTGTTTTCTGTGTAAGTTTTAAGTAATACTATGTGGAAAACCAATTATAAAACAGAAATAAATGCTCTGACTGAAGTTAAGGGTGAGCATTCCCAGTATGCCTCTATCCCCAGACCTTTGGTAGTACCTCTGTCATACTTCTAGGGCTTCATAGAACAAAATTATAATTCTGCACTGGATCATTTGTTTATGTATTTTAGTTTTACACATATGGGCCCAGCAAATAGATGAAGTGAAGCCAATTAAAGATGATGCCCATGCATTGTTCGTATGGTAGTCTGCACATGGCCTTACTCCTACCAAAAGATTTAGGGAACCCAAGTACAAATCTTTCCTGAAACTTGTCAAATAAGAGACTTGTATTTTGGCCACTGGAAAACCACTTACATTCAATGGTAGATGTAAACAGAATCCTGGGGAAATATCTGAATATGGATGGTCCAAATCTTTTTACTATGAACCTGATAAGATCATTGTAAAGCTTTGAATGCTGAGGCTCAGTTACCTTATAACCCAGCATTCCCTCTTGAAACTAACCATATCTGTGTGGGTTCACATTTTCCAACCCTCTATGTAGCCTAATTAATTGGCTCTACTGAGATGAGGTGGGTATTCATCATTAATGTAGCTTGATCCATTAAGAAATCATCTTTGTAACCAAGCACAATAGAGACAGTTGAGTGTTTGGATAAAGTTCAAGTGCACTGACTTGTGCTTTCCTTATGGAGGGAAGAATCACAGGGGCATGGGGAAGAATAGAAACAAAAAATTTGACTAAGGCTGGGATCTATCCAGAGTTGTTCCTAAGGAGGAGAAACTTTGAGCATAAGAATTAGCACACATTCTCCATTCAGTTTTTCATCATTACTTTTGCAGCCAACATCATTATCTTCAAAGGCACTGAGCCTTTACTATATGTCAGGAATAATGCTCAGTGCATCTAATTCCTACAGCTATCTTACCCTTGTTATTTATAGATGAGAAAACTGAAGTATAGAGAAGTTCTATTACTTACTCTTTTTGCATTCATCCCCTAATAAGTATTTGAACTGGAGTCAGACCCACATCTGCTTAATTACAAGAACAGGCTCATAAATAGGCTACTGCCTTCTCACTTCTAGAACCCCACAATGCAAGGGTGGAGTCTCCATGCCTGTTTATCGTTATTAGCATGATGACATTGCTATCATTAGTCTGTCCCCTCACACAACAAGGCCTGTGAAGCCCCTATGGCAAAGCTCCTGGTGACTTATCCTTGGCTTGAAGTGGCTTCAAGTGTTTGCCTTCCTTCCATGCCTGCAACTGCTGGGTGCTGTTGAGCTGTCACCTGGCTTGGGAGGACCCACTGAATCAAGACTGAAGCCAATTAACATAGGAAACCTGCCAAATCATCCTCCGCACCCCCAGCAGAGAGCCTAATTTCCTTGCTGATAACTTCTCACTGGCAATGATCTTGTCCCTGCCATGGGGAATTTTCCAGAGAATCACATGTCTCTTGTCAATGGCTGCAAAAAGTCAATTAATGAGCTAAAAAGACAGAAATGAAAAAAAAGGTGGCAATGAGATGAGCATAGAGAGCCAGAGAATGTGGCCAATGATTACAGAGAAGACCAGTCATTTAAGCCAGACTGTGGGTCCCAGGAGAAGGGATGCCTTGGTTTAATGGTGATGGAAGAGACCACACTGGCTCCTGATCTCTGAAATCATCACTGTCCACAGTGATGATCACTAGACCTCAGTTTCAATCCCTGAGTGATACTGACATATGGTACTTTGAGAGCAAATTTTTCCCTTTTCTGAGTTGTATGGCATGGAGTTAAAAGTTTAGGCCCTAGGTTTGAAGTGCTTAAATTCTGAATCTAGTCTGCACCACTTACCAAATGATTTTGAGCACATTATCTAATCTCTCCAAGACTTTGTTTTCTCAACTGTAGAATGGGATAATGATAATATTCATCTCACAGGGCTGCCACAAGGGTAAAGGGAAATAATTCTTGCAGAGTACTAAGCACAGTGGCTGGCACACCGTAAGCATTCTTTAACTTGGGATGTTTAGATAAGTTTGGCTGCAAGTCACTGAACTTCCAGCTCAGGGAGGCTTTAAAAGGAAATGTGATAGCTCAGGTAACCACAAGGTCAGGGAGAGGATGTCTTCCAAGTTGGTTAAATTAGTTCTTTGGTGATGTCCTCAAGAACCTGGCTCCTTCCATATTTCCGTTTTGTGATCCTGTGTTTTGACTCCACAGTCAAGCTGGTAATAGAACAGCTACCATGCAGATGTGTCAGCGTCCTAGGGAAGAAGAAGAGTGCCTTTCCTCTGACTCTATGTGAAACAGAAAAGTTTTTTCCAATCCCATCAGCAAACTTCTGTTTATGTCTCATTGGCCAGAATTGGGTCCCATGCCTGTTCTGACCAAACACTGTAAGAAGCATTTAACCAATGGAATCATGGAATCACCGGCAGTTAAGAGTTGAGTCAGCTTCCTCTGAGGCTGCATGGAGGGAAGTTGGATGGCTGAACAAAACTGAGGCTCCGTTAGGAGAAAGGAAGAGATATGGATGCTGACTAGGCATCTGACTAAAATCTCCACAACCGATAAATTTCATTATCATTTTTATTATTACTGTCTTTATCATCAGTTTCTGCTTTAGACTACTTCTAGATATCCCAGTCTTTTGCATTCTGAGAATCACGACTTTGATCTTACTCACTACTGTCAGTATGAGCTGGGCTAACCTCGGTCTCTGCCTCATCTGATGAGAGGGCATCTGAAATGTAGCGTTGCTGCTTCCAACTTTCTTTCTTCACCCAGAAACACCTCAAGCCAAACACTGCAGTTATCAAGAGCTACTAGGAATGAGCTAAAAGGGGCGCCTGGGTGGCTCAGTGGGTTAAAGCCTCTGCGTTCCGCTCAGGTCATGATCCCAGGGTCCTGGGATCGAGCCCTGCATCGGGCTCTCTGTTCGGCAGGGAGCCTGCTTCCTCCTTTCTCTCTGCCTGCCTCTCTGCCTACTTGTGATCTCTGTCTGTCAAATAAATAAATAAAATCTTAAAAAAAAAAAGAGGACGAGCCAAAAGAAATTGATTTCAAGATCCCAGCATCTGTCCTTCACAACAGTGAGTTGTGTAACTGAGCCAATGACATAGTTGATTATGTGTCAAAGCGTTTTTCTACTTTAGGAACATGCCCGGGAATCCTTCCTCTCCTTGAGATGGCAAGCCCACCTCATATAGTATTCTGGATTGAAGGGTGGTAGATTTGAACATTTCTAGCTCATCGAGGTAGCTCCTCTGTGTTTTCTGGTCACAGATTGTGCGGCTAACACATTTTTTTTTCTTTTTTAAAGAAAGACCCATGTGGATAGCTTGGTGAAAAATTACTCCCATTTTGGAGAAACAACCCAAAACATAATGACATATCAAATATTCCTCAGTTACATGGGATAACAATTTTTTTTAGCTCCTTCACCCCAAAACACAGTTTAGTTCCACATGCATAATTGTGCTGAATTTTTTCTTTTTAATTTAATTTATTCTTGGCTTTTGGTCATAAAGAAGGCTGCTTTGTTGAACAGATGGCATAGACCATTTCTGTGTGTTACGAGTAGTCAGTTCAATCAACCATCATCAACTCCTCATCTGCTAGTCAATTGGCTTGAGTCAACGAGAAAATGATGTGTTTGGTTCTGAGGGCAGACATGGGTCTATTGCCTCATAGTTTAGATAACATTTTTCCTCCAACACATCAGGTCAGACACTGCTCTCTGATGTCATACTCCCAGGCAAATGGCAGAAATTCTGTACCATGAGAGTGTTCTCAATGATCAGGAAGTCTCCAGAATCTGGTAGAGTGAATTATGGCTCATTGAATAAGATGTTCATCACCCTCTTCTTAGAAATAAATTCCCTTTGCTTCATCAGAGAATCATGAACCCTCAGAGCTAGAAATGACTTTGGAGGTTATGTGTTTAACTGTTTCTGCTGCAAAGTCCATGGGGTGGGCCCAATTTGTGTCTGCTGCAGGGACTCTGATGCAGAGATTCTGTTTGTGTAAAGTCCCTATAGACCTTCTAGGAGAGCCAGTGATGGAATATATTGGAGCTGTTTGCTCTAGGCTAAAGTTCTTGAAATGAGATGGGGAACAAGGGTTGCCCTTTAACTCTTGAACTGACTCTAAGTTTGAGTCCAGTTCTTCTTCTTTTTTTTTTAAAGATTTTATTTATTTATTTGAGAGATAGAGAGCATGTGTGAGAGAGAGTGTGAGCATGAGCAGGGAGGAGTAACAGAAGGAGATAGAGAAGCAGACTTCCTGCTGAGCAGGGAGCCCCATGTGGGAATTGATCCCAGGACTCTGGGATCATGACCTGGGCTGAAGACAGATGCTTAACAGACTGAGCCACCCAGGCGCCCCTTGAGCCAGTTCTTGAATGGCCTGTCAAAGAAGGGGGTAATTTTGTATGTTATACATTTTACATCTTGCCCTCTATCCTGGTCCCAAAAAACCTTTCCCAAGTTCTCAGAAGAGTAGACATGGTAAGAAATCATATGTGTGAGTCAAAGAAAAGAATCATAACTCCAGGCTGCTAGATGCTGAGAACATAAGAAGATTCTGCTTAGAAGTCTGATAAGAGTTTGGTTTTATGATTCCTGGAGTGGTGGAGGCATGATGAGAACCAGGTCTGGGAAAGAGGAGAAAGAGTCCAGCCACTCGTAAGCTAGAGAGCCTGTGACTGCTATATCAATGCTATTTAGGACTTGGCACAAGGGGAGCAGTAAATACAATGGCATAGAGAGCCTGGCACCAGCAGCTGCAGATGAGAACTTCAGTGGTCACTAAGGAGGTGGTCATGTGAACTGAGCTCATTTATGTGTCTCTTTCCTCTAGGACCTTACATGTTGGGAAGCTTGGTTGACCTTCATTCATTCCAGCCATGGTGCCATGACATTGTGGTTTGGAGAACCCTTCAGCATTTTCCCTCAGTCTCTTTTGCAACCTGGTTAAAGTTGGGCTCTGTTGATTGCAATTAAATTACCCTCACTGTTACCAGGTCCCTTTATGAATTAGTTAATTGCAAAATAGACAGACACCAGAGGCATGAGTTTGGCCATTTAGGGGGCCTGAGCCCTGAAGCTGTCAGCTCATCACTGTCCTGCTACTTGAACACTGCCAAGCACAGCTGTATGTTCGGGCTACTGGGCAATGGAAATGTGTCAGTAGTGGATGCTTGGCACTTCATTGCAGGTGGAAGACACAGATGGTAGGCTGTCATGATAGTTATCCTTGTCAAATATCATTGCTCTCTTTCTTATCTCAATATGACCTGTGCCAACAGAAAGAGGGCTCTGGGAGTCAGCACAGCTACAGAGTAACCCAGGTCAGGCTCTAGCTAGCTATGTGATCATGAGCCAGTCATTCTCATCATCTGTGAAAGACTGAAATAACACACAGTAACCCAACATACAACACTAAGAACAGCAGAACAGCTCCAGTTGCCAGAAGGTTGCTGGTGGGCCAGGTGGTGGTGGTGGTGGTGGTGGTGGAAATCTGCCTACTTAGGCTTTCCTGTTACCTCTTCTTTTGTTCCTGAGGTACTCGTGGGGAACTCAAGAGACCCGAGGAACACACTGACGACCAGATCACTAAATGATTTCTAAGGAACTTTCCAGTCTGCAGTTTAACTTATTTTAATTATTATTATTAGAAAATAGTCACATTCCCGTTTCCTCCAGCCCTTCACTCACCATAGTCCTCATCACTCTGCACACTATATTTCTCTGTGTATACAACAGGGAAGGAAAAAAATGGACTTTTTATCTGTTTAGTTCTTGCTGATTAGATCTTTATTTTGGAGATGGCCTGGATTACTGACAATATGCCATGGGACTTCCAACAACCCTGATAGAACATTCTCCTGCAGGAAGGAGTTTTCCAGGTCACCTATGGCCCCTGTCAGGCTTCTCAGGACTCCATGGCCCTGAAACAGACTTACAGAAGCACATTCTTGTGCTTCTGAAAGCTTTGAGTCCCTAGAGCCCATGTTTGGATGTGCTAAGGATAAAATGCTGCTCTGAAAGTATCCTCAGAGATGCTCATCCTCTGAGAACCTTTCAGATAGATTTATAATACTGACACTTAAAGGTGTACAAGAGATGTCAGCATTTCTATCCATCCATACTCCTTCCCTCCCCTTTTCTCCTTGGAAAATTTGCCAACAAGGTGCTGAGGGATCCATGTTTGCACTAGGTGGTCCCTTCCTGATGCCTGCCAACTAGTTCTGATTGGTTTAAAAGTGGCCACTTGACTCAGTGTGACCAGAAAGTTCCTCTCTACTGGGACACAGATTCCTTGTCATTTAGATGTTGATGGACATGGAGCCATATGGGAATATGACTCTGGGACAGCTGCCATGTTGGGCCATGAGCAATAGTGGAAACAAGGATGCCAAGAAAAGAACACAGTAGATATACAAAGAGAAGGTAGACAGCAGACAACACAAGGGAGAAGAAGAAGAGAGGAGAGGGATGGAGGGAAGGAACGAAGGGAGAGAGAGAGACAGAGAGAACTTTCTGATACTTCTCTCAGTCCACAAGGCATTTAACCTTCCTACATTTAGCTTTTCTTTAGAGTCCCTTGGATACTTCCACCAAACCTGAATTGTTACTTGAACTAGCCAGAATAGGCTCTGTTCTTGGTAATCAGGCAACCCTTAATTAAGAGAAAAGACTTAATGAAACAAGTCATGGCACCATGTACCCTGAAAGAGCTTGTTCATCTCTATTCACTCAACTGATATTTACTTAACCTCAATGTGCTAGCACTGTGGATAACAGCATGAAGGATACTGTGATGAACAAATATTTAGGGAATGGAAATGGTTTCAAGTGTGGAATGGCTGAAAGTTCCAGCTTGGTGAGGAACAGCGTGATGACTGTCATCCTTTATTTGAAGGGAAGTGATAGGAAGAGGAATTAGATTTGCTTTGTTAGTCCCCGAGGGCATAAGAAAGTTGATGGGCAGAAATGAGAAGGGGCAGATTGGGACTGAACATAGGGCAGAATTTTGCAGAAGTTTGGCACTGTTTAAAGATGAAACAGATTGTCTTGAGAGTTGAGTTTCTCCTATGATGGGCCAAATGACCAATGTCTGGGGATTTTGTAGGATAGATGCAAACATTGGTTAAAGGTTTAGGTTGTATAACTTCTAAGACTCTGCCCCAGAACTCCAGATTGTAATTTTATCTTGGACCTTTAGGTTCACATGATTTCTGGCAAATTACTTAACTTGTCTGGAGCTGTTTCTCATCTGTGAAAATTAGGATAGAAAACTCTCCTGCTCTGTGGTTGTGAGGAATAAATTATACAGCACTTAGTAAATGCCTGGCACAGAGAAGGGACTCAGTAAATGAGTGTTTTCTTGATTCTTCTCTGTGACAGGTGAGGCTTTTCTTCTCATGAAATGCTGATTTCTCCACTCCTGCTGCCGCCTCAGGGATTTTATTTGCTTTAAGCAGCTGTATAGTTCATGAAGACAATATAGCTTATGTCTTAATCTTGCTTAGCATAGGGCTGTGCACAAAGGAGGGCCTTCAAAAATACTAGTAGGTGGGATTCAATATGGAGTCTTAGCTAACAGTCCCCATGCCAAAACTTTTATGAGGATGCATTTCTTCTCTACACTTTAAAATTAAACACTGAGTCACAAGTAGATGCTCACCCACAAAGAATTGCATGCATGTGTGCACACAGATTGCACTCAAGTAAATGCACAAGGTGTGCAGACAGACATGACCATGCACATCAACACACACAGACAAGCACAGACTTTCACTTCCCCCTCCCCCAATCAAGAAGATACAAGAGGAATTGGCCTGTGGGATGAGTCGCAGAGGCAGTTGGGACTCAGCATCCCTGGGGGAATCTTTATTTATAGCCTCAGCTGCTGGAGAGGGGGCTGAAACCATTCCTAAGGAGCTTCAGTGATGGAGAATGATAAGATAACCCAAAGATGTCGTTCCCACCACGGAGTTCTGTTGGAGGCAGGCGCCTGTTGCTGCAGCGGCACTGAGAAGCGCTGTGTCACTTCAGGGCTGCTGTCCATTGCGGGGGAGTTGAACTGACTGCATTCTAGCTGGTCCATTGGCTGCTGCTGGGCCCCTTTCCCCACTGCACTGGCAATCTCTATGCTAATCCGTGCAAATCCTCCCAGCTCCAAACAAACAGAAACCTCTCTGGGCTTGCAGAGGCCACTGATCACAGAGGATGCAGTTTAGATTCATAATGATACAGTCTAATCCGATGGCCCAAAGGTTCTGCCTTTGTCAACAGTGTGGTTTCTGTAATGAGCAGAGCAAGAGGCATGGGGAAAATGCAACATTGGATCCTACTTGTCTTCCTGTGGGAGTGGGTGGAAAGAGGCAGCTGGCTCTTTGCTGGGCTTTGAGGGACTGTCTGGTGAGGGATGGTGGTAGGGCAGTGAGGTTTTTGAGTGCAGACTCCATGTCTCATTTATTGTTACACTCTTAGCGCCCAGCACATTGTCTGACACAGAGGCAGTACGGAGATCTTTGTTACAACTGGATACATGCATGATCTCTTTAGTGTCCTAGTGTATGAGGGCCCCAGTTATAGTTCTTTTTTTTTTTTAAGATTTTATTTATTTATTTGACAGACAGAGATCACAAGTAGGCAGAGAGGCAGGCAGAGAGAGAGGGGGAAGCAGGCTTCCTCCATCCCAGGACCCTGGGATCATGATCTGAGTCAAAGGCAGAGGTTTTAACCCACTGAGCCACCCAGGTGCCCCCCCAGTTATAGTTCTTAGGTAAGATGCATGCTTAAGAGGAAAGAACATTTTCTAGGGAGCCAGGAAGACCAGAGCTCTAAGCCTCCCTCTTCTTCTAAAAGACCTTGGACAAGTCACCCAATCTCTCCAAACCTCAGTTTGCTCATCTGAAAATGGGGACTTGTGGATACCTATTATATTCGGGGGCTGTGCTAAGTATTAGAGAGAGTGCAGGTATGTTATTTCACTATGATATATCTACCTGGGAGGAATAGGTACCAAGTTATATACCAAGCCAATAACACTTGAGTTGAATTAATTGGTACCAAGTTATATACCAAGCCAATAACACTTGAGTTGAATTAATTGGTCTGATTGCACTAATAGGAAACAGTGACTCTCCCCCCTCCCAAGACTGCCTGAGATGGTTTGTTCTTTTTTAAAAAAGATTTTGTGTTATTTATTTATTTACTTATTTGAGAAAGAGAGAGAGAAAGAGCACCTGTGAGTGTGAGCAGGGGGAATGGCAGAGGGAAAGGGAGAGAGACTCTCCCAAGCAGATCCTGTGTTGAGTGTGAAGCCCGACGTGCAGGACTTGATCTTAGGACACAGAGATCATGAAGATCATCACTTGAGCTGAACTCAAGAGTCAGATGCTCAGCCAACTGAGGCACCTAGGTTCCCCTGGGATGGCTTGTTCCATTGGCCCCTACTTCCAAGCCCTGCTCTGAGTGTGAGTTTTCCTGAGCTCTCACTGTTCTCTGCTGGCTCAGATGTGCGCCTGGACTTTTGCTCCTAGCTGAGGCAGGAGATCCCTTGGACTTCTCACCAGCTTCCCAGTGCAGACCCTGTCCTCTGCCTCACATGCTTTTCCTCTTGGCTTTTGGCCCTCACTTGGCTCTTGGCCCTGAATGGTTTAGGTATAAGCTCCTGCTCTTCTTTGAGCTCTAGTGCTGGTCCTGAACTTTCCAACATGTCAGGGTTGCTGGAGACTGGCCTGATATCTGGTCCTGTCAGTTTCTACCTCTGATTCTTTGGGTTAGGTCAGCCCTGGAGTCCTGAATGGACCAAGCTGAAGAGCATTGAAACTGCCTTTCAAAGACAGAGAGCACCAAATCCAGCACTTGAGCTTTGAAATAATCCCAGAGGAGGTCAGAGGGCAGGGAAGAACAAGAAAAGTCAGGAAGTGGAGGACAATCACCTCAATGGTATAATGTCCATCCTTGCTCTTGAGATAAAGAATGGTTACTCCAACCACCATTAAAACATCATTTCCTAGACTGACAGAATAATGTAGTGATTATTAAAAGCCCAGTCTTTTGAACCAGACAGATCTGAGCTTGAAACCTTGGGTTCCTCACTTGTAAATGGGGTCCGAAACGGTCCCTGCCTCATAGGCTGGCTGAGACCATTAAATGAGATGTTGGCTATATAGTGCTTAGCACAGGGCCTGGGGCACAGTACAAAGTCAAAGTAGTGGTTATGATGACTGAGATTTGTTCCTGTACCCCTGCCTTAGTGGCTGCTCAGGGTCACCAGTAGGACCCCATAAGGTAAAGAACTTGATCATGTTTAGAAGAAGACCAAAGGGCTCAATGTCCACCAAGAGTATTAAAATAACTATCTTCTTTCTTAGTTTTTGAAATTTGCTAATTGATTGCTAATTGTTATTGGATATAGATTAGGTGCCTCACAGCCGGAAGGTGTGAAGGACTCCCACAGGCCTAGCTCCTGTATGACATTTTGATCTGGTGCAGCAGGATGGAAGGGGGCTTCAACAGGATCTTCCTATTGTCCTGGGGCCTTCTGGGCCATCAACATTGCTCAGGCTTTCAAGCTCAACTGTGTGTGTTATAAATGGGTAGGACCAAGAGCTAAAGCTTTATTTGCCAACCATTTCTCAAAGCCTGTGGCTCTGAGGCTGCCTGGGACTGAGTGATCCAAGGAGGTGACAAAGGACCAGGCAACAAGCCCTGATTTATGACCCAAGGTTCCCATTCCAGAAGCCACATCATTAGTCCCTTTGGAAAAGAGCTTTGACCAGATGAACTGCCTTTCCAGCTGTAGGATTGCGTCCCAGGCCTATTCCCAAGGGCTTCTCCTTTTTATGTACCCCTTAGGGGAAAGAAAACCTGGAGAGCAACTTCTAGGACTGGATCAGTATGGGAACTTGCCCTCCTACTGGCCAGGCAAATGCAGTGGAAGATAGGGATGGCAGAGTTCATAATGTATGCTGGACATACATAGAGTCCAGAAGAAGAGACAAATAATTTTCTACTTTGTATTCCAGTCTTACTTTACAACATCTACAGACATTGCAGTGGCTAATGGTGTTCTGCCACATTTCAGTTCTTCTCTAGCATCCCAGTTGAAGTGGGACCATTAGAACAGAAATTTGGGATACGCTGTGTGGCCACACCTTTCACCAGTGGTAGGTAGTACAAATACTTACCATTCTCCGCATCTTCCTCTATAGCATAACTGTGTGGGCAACAGTGTGCTAAGGTGGACCCCTCAATAGCCATGAGCCATGTTTGGTCTCACGCAAATATCACATTTCTAGTCCCACTTGTTAACGATTGGTTTAGGTGTGGTCATGTGGCTTAGCTCTCATCAATGGGACCCGAGGCAAAGTCTCCAGGAATCATTTAAAAAGATTTTGCTTTTTGATACAAGAGAAACTTGTGAGGAGAAACTGTGGTCTTTATTTTCTTTGTATGTCATTGGGTGAAGATGTGGTGCTTGAAGCTGTGGCAACTATCTTGTCACCATGAGGAAAAAGACAAGAGCATAGAGCCTTGAAATTGGTGAGCCACTGACCAAACCCTGCATCTAACTGGCAACTTGTAGATTTTCTGTTAAAGTATTAACAGAAATTAAGAAAATTAATCAAATCTAGTCAGATACTGTTACATGTATCAGAAGGCATTCAAACTAGTGTGTTAGGGAAATTTCTCTTCATTTGACTTTCTCTTTCCTCTCCCTTCCATGCCTTAACTTAAAACACTCAAACTTGGCTGCCTGCAAGGCTCAGCACAGGAATACAGAAAGGTGAACCTGGGCTGGTATTGGAGAAGCAAATTGGTGAGTGAGTGCTTCTTGTAAGGGGGCTGGTGCTGGTCATACAGGAATGCTAGCATGGTGTGCTTAGATGTTTTTATTGTTTCAGACAAAATGGAAAACTACATTT
Source organism: Taxidea taxus jeffersonii (assembly GCA_003697995.1). Lineage (NCBI taxonomy): Eukaryota > Metazoa > Chordata > Mammalia > Carnivora > Mustelidae > Taxidea > Taxidea taxus. Next base: position 14,522 of record RCUC01103246.1, read on the forward strand.
TTATGTGGAATCTCTCAATTTTATATGTGCATTTAAACTTTAAAGAAAGATACTGTATGGACCAAAGCAACACATCTGAGTAGTAGGTATAGTCCAGGAGTCACACATTTGTGCCATAACAGTTAACCCCAAAGTACCGTCTCTTCCTAGTTTGATTGCAAGTGTGGCCTGTCAATGACTTCTTTCACATTTTGTGTTGGGTGGGGCTGTGGCAATGGGCTTGGGTGAGATAGGGCTGGGAAATGAAGGATGGGGGAAGATAGGACAAAGGTGATGGTTATGGCTTGCCATTAAGGTGGAGCATCCATAAGACAACAAACATTTATCCTATGGGTCAACCCTTTTCTTCGCATAGGTCTTGGGTGTGATTTTTACAGAAAGGATTACTGTCACTTTTTTCACAAAGTCCCAGTACCAGAGGTTCCCTTTTCTTATTCGAGCATCTCTCTTGTTCAGGTTCTAAAAATCTATTCCACCAAAGAGCCAGAGAGCCAGGAAGTTGGATGCTGCCTCCTAGAAGACTGCCATCCCACAGGACTGGGTGAGTACTTGAAGACACATGTTCTGTCTGGGAGCAAGATTTCTCAGGCCCATTTAGTCCAATAAGTGCACTGTTCTCTTCAGCAAAATAAAAATATCCCATGGAAAATCCAAGGGCACTGTCTGCCTAAAAGAGGCTTGCACCCAAAGATCATTCCCCTTCCATGCTAAAAGCATTTTGGTGGGTGGGTAAGTATAAACACAGACCCCTAGGGAAGGCCCAGATGACCGTGGACCTTTTAGATCTTTGCTAAACTCACTTTCCATGGACATGGTGACTCTGCTCCTCAAGGACAAGTTGAGTCCTGGTCACTGTGTGACCTAAGTAGGTTGTTTAATTTAAGTCCACGGGCTATAAAATTGGAAATCTTCATGTTTGCCTTTAGGTCATGAAATTAAAAAGTTTTTAGAGTGTTTTTGTTGAAAGGCACCAGAGCAGAGCTAACATGAACTTCATGCACTGTGCTGTGTAGAGTCCAATGACTCCCTCTTGATGACAAGGGAGGATGAGTCACCACCAGCTTCAGGGATTGAGAAGAAATGTCAATGAAGCCATGAATAATAGGTGCTATACTGACACTTAAGAAGGTTAAGGGCAAGAATTAGTTGGCAGGGAAGAAAACAGTATGTGGGGGAGGCTGGCCCCAATCCTGCAGAGCCCCTGTAGCTCATTGCCCTTCAATTGTATACCCAACAAAATAAGGAATTTCTTTCATTTTAAAGGGAAAAAATGTGGATGTGTTGGAGAGAGAGGTCCTTTTTCAAGGACAGGGAGTGAACTTGATGGCTTCTGGAAGCCCCTTCAGACTGCAGGACTTTATCATAACCAAGGGGGCTGGCAGTCAGAAATCAGTGAATCTTCTCCAAAGATCTCAGGCTCTTCAGAAGGAAATTCCACAGAAGGGCAGAGCCCAACCTTGGGTACTTCTAGGCAGACTCCAACATCCCAGAAATGCTGAGGAATGTTAGGATGTGTTTTAGTCTCTGCCATCAAGATAGTAAGTGGTTCAGAAGACGTTTCCTGCCCTCTGCATAAGGAATAGGAAGTGAAGTTAAAGAGTTAATGATTACGTTTCCAAAGACCTTCTGATCAAATACTTTCCTGGTGTTTCATCCTGTGGGGACCAGAAAAAGATAGTCACCAAGAAAATGACCAAATACCTCACCATCTGATAATATTTCCACTTGCTTGTCAGTTTAAAGTAGCCAGAAACATCTCAGTGAGGACCTGTAGATGGTCTAAGAGGAGAGGTGGCACCACCCCCACTGCTTCCACTATGACGGACATTGCTGTGTCATTGACTAGTATGTGCAGATTGACAGGTGTGGGCAGAGATGAGAATGTTAATAACAGCAAAGCCTGTCACATGTTGGGTTCTCTAGAAGCAATGTCAATACAGGGTTTAGTGTTAGGGGTCAACACCTGTGGAAAGGAGAGGAATGGGCAGCTGGGAGGTTGAACTGTGATACTTATTCCCATTGTACTATAGCAGGCCGAAAGGACTGAGCCTTTAATCTGTCACTAGATACGCACTGCCAGGGAAGAGTCTGGTCTTGAGCAAAGTGGCTTTCGGTAGCTCAGCTGATAGCACCTGCAGCGGGGGGCATAGTGAGTTCTTCCTTGAATGGAGATCTGTGCCCTTCACAAAATCCAAATCTCGAAACTAGAGAAAATCCTCTTACTGATGTGATAGCCATGGAACAGCCCCTTAGAACCCCACGCTATCTCCTGACCAAGGCAATTGAACAAAGCTACTGAAATGTTTGTGATGGTGAGATGGTGAGAACCAGCATAGCAAGAACTCAGCCTTTGGATTTGGATAGACCCGGATTCAAAGACCACGTTAAAACTTACTAGATGTGTTGCTTTGGGAAATTAATAACCTTCAGTGAACTCTATGTCCTATTCTGTAAAGTGGGGGATGATAATATGAACTGGTCCTGGGCCTACTTGTCTTGAGATCCATACCTTCCCTTACTTCCTCAGTTCTGGGTCAAAGGAGCAGATCTCTTCAAGCTGCTGTTCCCAGGCTCCTGTGTTGCTGGCTTCTACTTGGGTTTGGTCAATGGTGGGAGATCTTTGGGCAAGAAGAAGAGACAAGCCAGGACATTTTTCCTTTCTCCATCAGCTTCAAAGTGGTATTTCTAGGAACAGTCGTGTCTCCACAGAGGGGAGTTAGTATTTTTTTTTTTTAAGTTTTATTTATTTATTTGTGAGTGAGAGACAGAGGCAGAGATAGCGAGCAGGGAGGGGAGGGAGAAGCAGGCTCTCCATTGAGCAGGGAGCCCAATGAAGGACTTGATTCCAGGACTCTGGGATCATGACCTGAGCTGAAGGCTGATGCTTAACCAACTGAATCACCCAGGTGCCCTGAGGGGAGCTAATATTAACAAGATCACACTTTAAGGGCTATGTGTATAGGTTTTAACAATGTTGATGAGCCAGTGCCTTAATAAAGATTATTTTAGTTGATTAACCATCACTTATATTGAGGATGGGATATAGGATGGGAATTTTGATTAGGACATGGAAAAGCAGGTGATAGAAGTATGTCAAGGCTTGTACTGCATGGACATGATGAGTAACTAAAGTAGGGTGAGGAGGGCTTCAGGGTGTCAAATAGTGGTAGTGAGGCTGAGGAGGGGAGCCTACAGTAGAAGGTGTTTAAATAATGTGGAAGTAAAGATTGTCAACATCACAGGTCTGCAAAAACTAGACCTTCAAAGATGTTTGAAATTAACATTCAAAGGCTCTCAAAATAGAGTTTCAACCCACTTCTATTACTCTTTCTTGAAACTTACAGTTGGTTGAATGGTGGCCCCCCAAAGATATACCCAAATTTTAACTGCCGGTTTCTAGGCAAGTGACCTTACTTGGAAATGAGTTCTTTGAATATGTTAATTAAGGGTCTCAAGATGAGATCATGTTGGATTTTGAGTGAGCCCTAAATCCAACGACTGGTGTCCTTTTAAGAGAAGGAAGAGGGGAGTTTGGGACACAAAGATACAGGGAAGATTGCCACTCAAAGACAGAGGTGAGATTGGAGTTATCTCACCACAAGTCAAGGAATGTGAGAACCACCAGAAGCTGGAAAAGGCAAAGAACAAAATCTCACCTATAGCCTCCAGGGGGAGTGAGGTCCTACTGACACCTTGATTTGGACTTCCGGCTTCCAGAACAGTGAGAGAATAAATTTCTGTTGTTTTAAGCTGCTTGATTTGTGGTGATTTGTTACGGGAGCCCTACGAAACTAACACAGACCCAACTTTTGGCAGTATTGTTTCACTGAGCTATTTCTTAGGAGCCTAGATCTTTGCTGACTTCAGGTTATGTTACCTTAGATATGTGTCATATTTCTATTTCATGCATGCACATTTAACTATGTGGCAAAAATAACAAGACATAGGCTAATTGATAAATTGACAGAGGCAGAGAATGAGTATGCTAATAGTCAAACTACTGCCAGTTCTTCCCCCTTTCCACACAGTAAGTGGTGAGTGCCCTCCCTGGAGGAGGCAGGAGGCATGGCAATGACGTCTCCTTCTCTTCTCTTCTATGGACCTCACATTATGTGTGAGTTCAGTATTTCAGAATCCCCATTCTTCACACATCATGGTACCTCAAAGCAAACTCATAAATTCATTTGATGCTCAGCTGAAGCACTAGAAATTTATTTCAGGACTAGAGAAAGCACTGGCTGTGTTGGATTTTTTGAGACATAGTATGCCATTCTCCTGCATGGCCCCTGCTGACCGTCGTCTAGTCATGATTGTTTTTTCTTGCTTTGTGTATGATTTTAGAACTCAAATGCTGAGTGAGATTTGATTTGTTTGAATTCGCTTTGCTTAGAATTCCCTAGCATGCCTCAACATGTCATCTTTTCCAAAAATTTTCCCTTCACCCCCTCATATGTATTGAATTTCTAGATTCTTCCACCTTGTTGACATACCTTGGCTTATAGGAACTTGGGCACATTCCAGCCTTCCTGACACAAGTTCCTTGAGGTTGGGGACTGCATATCATTGAATCCCCCGTACATAAATAGATGGATGGTTAGGTGGATGGATGGATATATTGATGAGTTTATAGATTTCAGAGAACAATAAATGGAAACTAGTAGTTAAGTGAAGAAAACCTGTCTACACTTACAGTGCCTAAGGTGAGGCTTGATGCACAAAATGAGACAAGGATTGACAGGTGACTCATACCCTTGCAGCTGGCTGGCTTCATTTCTCTGTTGGCTTAAAATAAACCACTGGGGCTGGGATACATCTGTATTGCAACTCAACTTAAATATCAGTTCCTCAAAGAACTCTTCCTGAGTCTTTCCTCTGCCACATGCCATCAGGGCACCCTTTTTTTCCCTTCATAGCAAATGTTGTAGTTTAAAGCTGTATTCATATGTTTTTTGTGACTTTTAGATAATCAACTAAAAAGATTGAATATCGTTTATATTCTCCCACCTCCTGGCTGGCTTTGAACTCAAGAAAGGTAGGGTGCATGTGTTTCTTAACCCTGGTGACCCAATGTCTAGCTCTGCACCTGACATATATTACCACTGCTACTGATGCCTAACGCAAATCAGCTGTGTAGTACGTGTCAAACACAGTCCAAAAGTGCTTTACATAAATCATTTCCTTTCACCTTCAGAGTATCCCTATAAGCAGGAACTTTTATTATTCCCACATAATAAGTGAGGAAACAGAGTGAGAACGTGATGGAGTTGAGATTTAAACCCAACCATGCTGGTCCCAAAGTAAGGACTGGTCACTAAATATTTGTCAAATAAATGGATCATGGTGAATATTACTGTATATTGAGGAACTCTGGGACTCAGAACTGGGAAGCCCTGTATATGTTTTCTGGGCTAACTTTCTAGTCCATGCAGTAATGTCTGCATTAGTTGTCAGTTCTTCAGATCGTTCTGCAACTTCTGGCAATGGAGACTCACTAACTTTTCTGATGGGACGACTAACCATTGGTATGCTCTTCCTTACATGACCCTGAAATCTACTTCCATGGTGTTTCTACCTGTGGGTACTTGTCCTACCCTCAGCAGTTCAGAATGAACTTCCTTCTCACATAGTACTAAGATGAGTTTCCAGTTAGATGACAGCTTCTTGCTAAACCATAGCATATTGGCATCCCAATGAAACTGGGGTGTCTGTATCTGGATACACGGTTTCTCAGGCATGGATAGTGCAGGGTGGTGTAGGGTAGGATTATTTATCTCTGTATTCATGAGGACTGATGTGCTGCTTGTTGAAGTGAAATTGAGTGATTTGATAGTGGTAATAAAAATCCCTTTACTTTAGAGTTGAAAAGTTACAAAACAGTTCTGCGTGTTTGAGTTCAGCTGATGTCCTCTACAGTACATTTGACCTGTGTTACTTTTTGATCAGATGTTTTAGGACATTAGAGCTATAAGCAGTGTGAGAGGTCCTTTGAGGCCCAGAAAGACTGAGTGGTTTGCTTAGGGCCAAACTAGTAATAAAATTAGGATTCTTCCTAAAATTGGTACTTTCTGGAAACTATATCTTTACCATGAACTCCTATATGCCTTCAGGATTTCCCCACCTCTGGTTCTTTTCAGTATGTTAACTGTGGTCAAAATTGTATTGGCAGTGAACTTTCTGTCTTCAGAGGTGTGCAAACTGGTAATTAGATAACTATTGGGCAAGGATATTATACCTACAATAGTTGAGACATCTAATAAATATGGGTTTACATAATCTTTCATTCTCATAGTTCTGTGTCACCCATAAACTGCCTAGGGGTCAGGTAGAGTTGTATAAAGATTTGAAGAGTTCTATCAACCAAATCATGTCTGAGTTTAGCCACAAAGCTTCTCGCCTAAAGTGGTAGAAGCCAAGATTGTCATCTTTCAAGACTAAAACACCCTAGAAATAGATAACTCTTCAACACTGATTATCAACTCCTTCTGGAAGCTCCCCAAGATCTTTTGTACAAATCCTGCTCATTCTTCACTCCCAGCTTGACTTCTATCCACTCTGAGTAGTCTTTCCTGTCAACTAAAATGAGACTTTCCCTCCCACATACCACCCTGGCACTTGGTATCTTTCCTATAAAACTTATTAAAGTCCACCTTATATTATGTATGCTTCCTTGTTTCATTTCAACAATCAGTATTGATTTATGTGTTAGCCTTCCATTTATTATTATTGTTAACTCTGTGCCAAACCTAGCATGTTACATGTTTTGCTTTGTGTGTACATGTGTATATGTGTGTGTGTGTTGCCTTATTTACTCTTTGTGGTGACTCTGTGAAGTAGGTGTTATAACATTGCCATTTTATGGATAAGGAAACTGAAATTTAGTTGTCAGTTTCCTAAAATTACATGGTAAGTTTGTGCCAGAGCTCAGCAATTTGAGGGCAGAGGCTGTGAGTCTTTATTTTCCCTAGTCCCTAACACAGTTTTTTGTATTCACTAGGTGTTTAATAATATTTTTTTTCTGTTGCTTATTGCTGCAGACTCAGAAAATGTTATGCCATACTCAGAACATGAAAACCATGGGGTGCCAGAGAATCAAGGCAGGTGGATACACTGGGCATTGGACTGAGGTAGAAGCAATCCTCAGGCTGAGCCAGGGGAGCACTGAGGAGCTACATTATGATAGGAACTCTGCCACTTTTCATCACATGGCCATAGGAATTATGGAAAATAGTGGGCAATGGTCTACATCTTTTTAGTTTTGGGTGAAAAGAGAGGTAGAACATTTTTGTTGTCTTAGCAATTGGTCTGACAATTCTTTCTGAGGAGAGATTTACCTTAGTTGGGGGAAAACCCTTATTAGGCCCACTAACAGTAAAAACTGATGCTCTGGGTATATGTGGCTGTGTCTAAGCAAAGAGGGAAAGGAAGAGGGAAATATGAGAGATGGAGATGGAGGGAGTGGTAGAATCAGCAAGATGATGAATCAGCTGTGCTGGGCTGTGCATGATGTGAGTACTCTCCAGAACTGTCTGATCTTCAGTAAATTCTTGAAAAGCTTAGCAAATGGTTGGCAAAAAAAAGCTTTCTTTTTGAAAAATGGGTAAAAGACTGTGCCTTGGGACATAGTGATAGAATGACAACAGTGAACCAAACAGTAAGATTCTCAATATCAGGAAAAAGCAAAGATCTTGAGGAAGGTTTAAGGCTTTCCTGTGCTGTGGAACTGGGAGTTCAAGGCAACATTATCAAGATCTCAAGAGCTTGGGAGGGAGCAACCACCTGTCACTTACTAACATAGCCACAAGTGGTCATATGACTACTTTGAACTCAATTGAACAGAGAGTAAATAGATATATTTTGAGGACTAACTCAATGCCAGGCACCTTGCAAGGTTGGACATCATCTCAGGGCTGATCAGGAGAAATTGTGACCTTGACCAATTGGAGTACTTCCCTCCTCTGTTCTGCTGAGAATTCTTTCTCAGTTTTGCTCATTCCTAAGGTAATTAACTCATATTATTCTTCTAAGAGGCAGGACCTCACTCTGGAAGCATTCTTTTTCTCACTTTGTCCCATCAAAGCTTATCCATTTATAAGAAGCTCTAGGATTTCTTTGATAGTGATCTGAACTTGGTCTTAGAGGACCTAGGAGGAAATTTCTGCTCTGGAACTTTCCAGCTGTTTGACTCAGGGCAAAGCATTTCACTTTTAGGGGACATACTCATTTTGGTTTGTCTCCCTTTAACAATTTTGACATGTCTGTCACCCCTGTCGGACTGCGAGCGGCTTGAGGGTGAGCAGTGTTATCTTGTCTGTAGCTTTAGCACCTTAGCATAGTTCTTGGCAGTTGGTAAAATTTGTTACCGGAATGAATTAATGATTGAATGCATACCTGTCCTTGCTCCTTGCTTCTAATGGTATGAAAGAATTTTTAAAAAATACCCAAATTTGCTTCTTTATTAGGAACCTCATCACATCTAGCTCCACATTAGAAAATATAAAGCTAACCCAATTTAAGGCATTAATGTTTGAGAGTTAGCTGTGTGGGTTACCTCGGCCGGGGACTACTTGGGTTTTTTTGTATGTGGGCTTTGGGAAGAGTGTTATATTTTACAAAGGGAATTTAATTAACCTGTAGGACTTATGGACAGCAGTGACTAGCATACTGAAAAAGAGATTTTTCGATAAAGGGCTTGCTTGACTTCTTTAAGCAGGAAATAAAATCTGCCAGCTTCAATCGTCTGCACAAATGCCACAACTACAGTGTCTTTTCCAAGACTCCTGGAAAAATTCAGTACAGTTGTGACAGGCTATATCTTTAAGTTCGTTTCTATTTAAAATGAAGAGAAACAAGAGGCCAGAAACAAGCGACCAAGCCACAGAGCGATTGTGGGAATTAGTGAGCAGCATGGTCTATGGACTGTATGAGTTACGTTTTTCTTTGGGTTTCATGCAAAAACTTCTCTCATTTCAAGTTGCATCTGCTTTGCACAAGTGATTTTTCCCCCAGAGTACCATAAATGATTTATGACTTTCTGACGTTGCATCCCACACGATTACATAAGGAACAGAGAAAAACAAGTGATTGAGCCAAACTTAAAAAAAAAAAAATCAAACATTTGCAAAAAGTAGATTTTATCTTGGCTTTAGTCAGATAACAGTTTTCTACTCACCAAAAGTGTGCCCTCTGTCCAAAGTGTACCCCACCTAGGTGAGGATCTGGCTGATTTCATTTCACTGTTGCATGCACATGACCATCAACTTTGTTTGGCCCCAGTGATGTCCTGGAATGTCCAATGGCCCAGATTCCTCCCATCTCCCCCAAAGTGAACTTTGCAGTTGGATTGTACAAATGGTCTCATTCGTTTGGTTAATGATTGGACAAAAACACTGATGTGAGTAATATCTACCAGACTTGTCATTTTTAAAATCATAGGATTATAGAATTACAGCATTGACAGGGGCCCGGGACCATCTACTTCCAGCTGTTGTTTGACAGGGAAAGAGAGCTTGAAGTGGCATGCCCAAAGCCACACGGCGAGATCGCCTCAAACAGAGAGATGGACAGAGACCTACCTCAGGGAAGAGTAGTTTGTGTGAATGTACCAAGAAACCCTCATCTCCTTAGTTAAGTGGATGTGTTAACATTGGATATTATTTTTCAACTACAGGGAATTCAGAGGTTATCTGATGGATTGTCTGTGGCTGGTTGTGTTTATTGAGCCGGAGCCAGTCTAGAAAAGGTGACAAGAGCTTGCAAGGCCAGGGCTGGTGTTCAGGTTTCAAGAATGAGGTAGAAGGCTGGAGGGGGTGAGGTGGCTCCTTGGAGTAGTCAGAAGTAACCACATCACAGGATGAAGATTTGTTCGAAACTGAAGTTCTGGGTCAGTGGGCTTATACTCAGTTCCTGGTTTAAGGGGTAAGTAGAAGATGACAGCCTGAAGACAAGACCAGTGTGAGGAATCCAGGAGCAATGGAGGGCAAGGATGGGTGCCCAAGGGGAGGGCTATGATTGAGCAGGAGACCCACTAGGTTGAGGCAGGGCCAGCTGCTGGCTTCTGGGAGCAGGACTGGGCCATAGGTTTTCAAGTTGAAAGGCAGGGATTGAAAATCCACTATCGTTACAGAGCAGTGTATAGAGTGTGACTTCATATATGTGTCAATCTCTCTCAACTGGTGGAATGGGGAGTACCAGGCCCTTTACTGGTTAAGAGCACAGACTTAGGAGTCAAAATTCTTGAATTTGCTTTTACCAGCTGTGTGATTCTGGGCAAGTCATTTAACATCTCTATGCCTAATAACGGAATAAAACCTACTTTATCCATTTGTTATGAAGGTCTGAGATAATGGACACATAAGGCACTCAGCACAGAGTCTGGAACATAGCAAACGTATAAAAAAATGGTCGCTACATATATAGTTTTACTCTTGATTTATGGAATAAGGTTAACTTGGATTTGAAACCCAGCTGTGTCACTTAGTAGCTATGTGATCTTGGGGAGGTCACAATCTCCCCGAGCCTTAGTTCCCAATCTGTAAAATAGGGATGATACTTGCCACATTGTGGGATGCTGTAAGAATTAAATGAGGTACTACAAAGAGCTCAGCCCCAAGTACTCAAAGGAAGGTAGTCCTGGGCGACTGGAGATGAGGTGAAAATTTTGGACAGTGAAGCCAGAGAAGTGAAAGGGAAAGATCCTCACAAAAATGTTGGCCATGATTTTTATTTTGCTCATGCTTAGCATCCATGTTGTTTGAAGAAAAAAAGTGTGTTTACAGTGAGCCTGCTTATTGAAAGGAAAGAATGGGTAGTAAATAACAAAACTGAAATAAACAAAGGTAAAGCCTACCACTTACTTTGTAATGCTCCAGTGCGAATGGTAAGCAGTTGAAGCTGAGGAAAGGCAAGCCCAGCCTGCAGTGGGGACAAACTGATGCCTGGAGACTTCTCTCAGGTGGGATCCCAGTGGCTGTTTTGGACCAAAATAACCACTTTTTTTTTTTCTATATCCCCTCATCAGACTAAACGCTTTTAGGGTGTTGACTCGATCATAGTCAGTAGCAGTGATATCCTAATTTTTAGTCAATTGGTGTACTGAATTACAGACTTTTAGAACTGGACATAATTTCAGCCTTGCCCTGAGGCAAGCTCTTGATGGACCTCTCCCTGCCTCAGGCCACGGGGAGAGATCAGAGAGGGAGACAAACCATGACAGACTCTGGACTCCAGGAAACAAATTGAGGGTTGCTGGAGGGGACGGGGTTGGGGGGAGGGGGTAACTGGGTGACGAGCATTAAGGGGGGCACATGATCTGATGAGCACTGGAGGTTAATCACAACTGATGAATCATTGAACACTACACCAAAAACTAATGATGTACTATATGTTGGCTAATTGAATTTAAATAAAAATACCACCACCACCACCAACAATAAGACGTCACTAGGAAAAAAAAAAAAAGAAAGAAAAAGAAAACTTCCAGAGAGGCAGCAGCAGTGGTGTTCACTGTGGCTGCCAAATGCTGTCTACTCTCCATCACTCCTAATTTGGAACTCTGTACCGTCCTCCATCTAGCAACCTCAACCTCTGTCAGGAATGCTGTTTGCCCAATACGCTTATGTTTGCATCATTTGGAAGCTCTCTGAAGGTCTAAAAATGGGCATTTAAATAAAACCCCAAGCTCTCCGTTAGAGGGGATATTTATCATATATTCATATAACCCTTTATTCAACAAATATTTGATGAGAGTTTATGGACCAGGTACAGAGCTATATATCAACCCATCAATAGCAAAGAAAAGAAAAAGCAGGACTAAAGGAAAAATGTAGATGTCTTACACGTTAGGTTAGGACCAGGCTCTGGACCAGGAGTTAGGAAAAACTGGAATTTTAGTTGCAGAAGTTCTACTCAATAGCTCTGAGATCTTAGGCATGTCATTTCCCCTTCTTTGGGTCTCAGATTTTCCTCTGTGAAAATGAAGATTTGGCCAAGTTACCCTGGTCAGAATGATCCACTGAGTTTTCCTTTTTGGAGGTTAGACTGATTTGGGGTTCACATTGAATTGTTCCTTCTTATTTCTTTTCTCATCAGCAGAAGGAAGGCCTGGGTGCTCCAGAGAGACTAAGGAAGAGGGATTTCCAACTTGCACTTGTAAATCTGGTACGGGGCCTTGGCTGCCTACCGGGTGTTCGGATTGCTCTCAAGACTGCAAGGCAGGTGGCTGAGCTGAGAGTTCTCAGTGTTGGGAACTAGAAACCTTCTCAGAGGGGTGGGCGCCATGTATGGATCCCAACTTTGGCACAGGAAATCCAAAAGCTCCTGGACACCAAAGCTGAAATCTTTCCTTCCACAGCTCGATTTCTTTCTCTTTGTCCAAACTGTGAGTTCATTCCAGTTTAGTGGCCTCAAACTTAGCTTTCGAACACAAAACTTGTGTTGTTCAGTTCTTCAGGATTTTTGCTCCTGGCTACCCGCTCAAGATGTGCTTACTTGGCACGCCGTCCCAGGAAAGAGGGGACCAAATTTTGCACGGGAGTGTACAGTCTGCCGGTCCAAGAGGACAGTGCTTCTGGTGGGGGTGGAAAGCAGATCTGACAATGGCATAATGCCATGTGCTGACATCCCACCCGGGCTGCTGGAATTTGGTCTGGAGTGAGGGGATGTGAGTGACGACGGTCTTCATCGCCGTGCTCATGGAAACAGTTGAAGTGTCACGACTTGGTGACAGATCATTCTCTCTCGTCCCACCCTCAGTCTTGAAAGAGCATCCCAACCCTAAGCAAGGACTTCCAGGTGCTTCCAGGGGAGGCTCCTGCTGAGACAAGCCCATGCTCAGGGTAGTGCCCACCCTCACTGACCAACTCTCTTGGGCTGCCTTTAACTTCCAGCACTGACTCATAGTGTCACCAGAGACATGGCATGCCAATTGTCCCATCTGTAAAACAAGGAAGATGAATTAAATCAGGCTTTCCTCCTTGTGCCAGGAGGCATCCTCAGTTTCCTCACAGCTGTCTGTGTGTGGTGGGGGGCACGATGAGGATTTGGTCCTTAAATCAAGCAACTCCTCTTTAATCTCTCTTACATTCTGAACTTTGCCCATAAGATTTCCTCTGAAGAAAGTGTTCTCTTTGGGGGAAAACAAAAAGGTTTTGTAAAACCAATAGAATAAATGCATTCATTTGTGCAACGTTGTTTTTGAGCACCAGTTGTGTGCCAGGCACTGCCGTGGGCACTGGGGGGGCCAACTGTACCAGCCTCTGTCGGCGTCCTGCTCCTACCCACCCGGGTTCATCCTCCCCTAGCTCCTGAGCTTCCTACTGCAGGCACCTGGGACTCTGCCTCAGGGCTGTCTCAGGCAGCAGCAGCATGCTCAGCCCAAGAGCAGCGTGGGGATTGATACCGCAGGAGTAGTCTTCAGTTCACAGATGGTGGTTGGTGGAAAATACTACTTGGTGGGGGCAACTTGGAGGCATGTTCTCCATCTTTTCCCAGAGGTCCCCATTGGGAATATGACTCAGTCACTTGTTAACACATCTTGTTTTGGCAGCCTTCCCTTCCATCTTACTTTCCCAATCCCCTGTGGGTGCTTCCTGGGATCACTTCCCAAATGAACCACTGCCCCTGAGTCCTTGACTCAGGGTCTGCCCTGGGAAAGTGGGGATATTCTAACCTGTCCTTGTGAGGCTTTCAATTATGTGTGTGTGTGTGTGTGT
>RCUC01103248.1:0-16087 GCA_003697995.1 Taxidea taxus jeffersonii
CTTGGCTCTTGCTCTTTTCTACCAAATTTCTCTTTTCTTAAAATTCTTGCATATTTATAATTACATGCATGGTATTTAGTATTGTGTTAACCTTTCTCCTTAACAAATTTGCATCTGACAGTAGTCTTCCTCATGCAGTCTTAATCCAAAATGACTTACAAGGTGGGAATTTCAAACAATATGACATATTGACTACATTTAGTCCTGTACCAGCTAGTTTTTTAGTCTCTAAGAGGAGGTAGTTTTCAAACAGAAAAATCACAGGACTGTTTTCACAAGTGAGGCTTAGAGCACACAAAGTAATACTTAGGTCCAGGTACTGGATCTTTTAGGAAATGCTCAGAATACATTGTATTCTTTTCTTACCTAGAGAAGGACATTGCATCTGTCTAGTATATATCACTTCAGTGACTATGTCTTGTCACAACTGAAAGTTGGCTATATGGACAAAAACCTACTATGTTTTTATAATATTTTATTTTTAAGTAATCTCTACACCCACTGTGGGGCTCAAACTCATAGCCCCAAGATCAAGAGTCACATGCTTTACTGACTGATCCAGCCAGGCACACCAAAACTTAGTGTTTTGATCATTATCTTAGGGGGATTTCCTACTCATTAAAAAATCTTTAAGGAACTCTCTAGGGAATGCTAAAGTAGAGGTCTTTTTAAAGTAACATAATTTGTCTTTCTATAGTTTCTTGGCTCCTTTCCTCCAAGATGAAAATAGGATGAAAATGTAAAGAGTCAAAAGTTAGTGGCTTGGGGAAGAAAGGACACTTTTTTCAGGAGAAATCTCTTCTCTTATTAACTAGGAACTTATTCACTTAGGAAGTTGAACTTCCTGGGGGTAAAACTGTCCTTACAAGGGATGCAGGAAATTGCAGACTTTGGAACATTCTTACAGATGTGCAGATACATCTATGTTTATTGTCGATCTCATAGGAACAATTTTCAGAAATAAAAGAGACCCTCAACACAGGAGATTTTAAAACATGCCATTTGAACCACTCACAAGCAATCCCAAGGTTCAGAAATGTAAGGCACAAATTTGAGTGACTTTTCACAGGAAGAATGAGTGAGGGAGGGTATTCCTTATCTGTGTAGGTAGATTAACAGGCATTCAGATTGGGGAAAAGAAAGGCAGAGTTAAGTTATTAGAACATAGGGACTCAAAGGGGGGATACTCCTGGCTCACCTCTAGAGCTAGTGCTTGGATCTCTGAGGTGAGGGCACAGAGCTGTGGTGCTTAGATCTTCCAAGGGGGAGAACTCAATAGGAGGTGTACAGTGTGGCTGGTGCTGATGCATCTGGGGCCCACACTGCACAGTGCTTGGATCCCTGATGCAGAGCAGCTGGCTGATGTTCTGGAGGGTCTTAGTATAGCTGGTGCTGGGTGAGAGTGCTGAGAGAAGCTAGAGCTGGAGGGTCACATGCAGTAGAGGAGGGATGCTGAGAGAATCTAGTCACCAGCTGGTGACTCCTACTGACAAATCTTATTAGGAGTCCAGCTGCCAAGGAATCTGGAATAGGTAGTTTTTAGAGTCCCAGACTCAGCATCCTAGAGCAGAATACAGATGAGACGCTTAGTCCTGAGAGATGGTTAGCCAGTAACCCACACAGTAGCTCCACCCCATCTGTAGAACGATTGGCTACCTTGTGTAAAGTTATAGCTAGAATGTAGAAGGCTTGGGGTTCTTGGGTAAGTACATGGGGTTGGAAGAAACCATTCTCTTTTCATGATATCCGGCTTTTGAGTGAAGAAAGTGTTCTGCTTTAATTTGTTTTTCTGAAAAGAAATATCAGTCAACCACATTAAAAATGCAACATATCTCAATGGTGGCACAAATGGCTATTAATAATATATGTACCTTATTGTTGGGGTTGAATAGAGAGGAAATTTTTCATGGATACTATGAAAGAACTGTGGTCCACTTTATTTTTCAAACTTGAAATGGCATTTTATGAATATAAGACTAATAGGTGATTATCATGAAAATTCAGGAAAAAAACAGAAGTATTTAAAGAAGAAAATAAAAATCCCTAAATAGTTTAGGCAACCAACCAGGGGTAACCTCTGCTAACTTTCAGTAACTATCCTTTCAGTATGGTGTGCTGTAAAATGAAAGCAATCACCACATTCATTATTAAATATTTAAAATAAAATGAACTGATTGCCTAATAACATAAATAACATATTTTGTAACTAACTATATTTTCCAAAACAAAACAGTTTAGTGAAAAGAACAGCATTATTTTACATTTTTGAATCTCTCCCCTCTGACTAACTTAATGAAGACAACTGGATTCTTAGATCTGCTTCTTTATTCAATCTGTTGAAATAGATTGTTTTTGGTTGAAGTATATAAAGAAAATCTAGCCTCACACAGATATGTAGTAGAAAAAGGAAGAGTATTTTAATAGCTCTTTTGGATAATTGTGGCTATTCTTTGATTCAGAACCTAATGTCTTAAAGGTTAGGTGCAATGCAGTTACTGTGTTTATATTTTTTGAAGTTTTGTCATTGCTAAAGGAAATTGTTCACATAGTCAAGAACTATAAAGCCAGAAGGAGCTTCATCTCAGATATGGAGATCAAGACACAGTACGTGAAAGAGCCAGGTTGAGAACACTGCTACTAGGACTCCCAAACCATGACCCTTTCAGTAGGGTCCCCATCACCTCAAGCTTATCCAGCATGGTTTTTTGCCAAAAGGAATCTTTCCTTTTCAAGAAAATGAACATATTGGTAAATTGTATTTTTAAAAATAATAGATAACAAATTTCATTTTTCATGTCTGCTTCCTCCAAGTGATTCAGCTTTTTGAAGGGAGCAAGAGAGTTGGTTGAGTATTGCAGACTCTGAATCAAGCTTTTAGGGTCCTCCTTTCTCCAAGAGAGGAGGTCCTATGGTGCAGTACCATATTATTACCACTAGTAGGCACTCAAATACTTGTTTAGCTGAGTCTTTCCATAAATAAAGAACAGACTGAAATTACCCTCACAAAACTTTTTTTTTAAGATTTTATTTTTAAGTAATTTCTACCTCCAAGGTGGGGCTTGAATTACAGCCCAGAGATCAATAGTCGCATGCTCCACCAATTGAGCCAGCCAGGTACCCCTGCAAAATGCTTTTCTGATAGAGTGCATTATGAAGTTAACTTTATTCTTTAAAATTTTGTCACCTAATAATTAATTTAAGGCAGAAAATTTTTGTGAAATTGAGGATCTTTTAGTTGTACTATTGTATAGGAAGAAATATTTAAAAACATCTGGATTCTGCTTTCTTGACTTATGATATTAGTTTATTGTATTGCTTTATTCTCTTGTAGGTGGTAAAATAGTGATTCAAAGAATAGGATAAAATACAAATGTGACTCTTCTTTTTAGATCCTTACTAACGGAGAAGGGGATCTTTTTCAGATTTTTTTTTTAAGTTTTATTTATTTAAGTAATTTCTCCACCCAATGGGCGGCTGAACTCATGACCCTGAGATCAAGAGGTGCTTGCCCCACCAACTGAGCCAGCCAGGCATCGCTTCAGATTTTTAGAGGGCTAGATTATTCAGCAACTTTTTAATATTTAGGATTCAGTAAAACTCAATTTGGGTTTGGTTTCATACTTGTATTTGTAATCTTTGATGTTGCATCCCTTTCAGGACTAATGTGATATGTGTGTTTGATTCATGAGCACTCAAAAATCCACAAACATTATAAATTAATAAATATGACAGAATTTCAAGCATGAAAAGTATCTCTATTAATAAAGATAAGGATTTTACTTTCAGTAAGTAAAGTATGGCATGAGCTTACCTCCCCTAGAATCTGTTCAGAAATCTCAGAATTTGAACACTATTCTTCCTCTCTTTCGCTTCATATTCCTTTTGGGAAAATTCCTTGAACTATAATGTAAAGAAATCTAAAGAAAGTCTCTTCAGTCTGGTTTTATTTCGTTCTGTTTAGATTTTCAAAATCTTAATTGGAATTAAGAATAACTGCTCTCTCCTAGTGAAAATGTCTCTTGCCACCTACTGGTTGTGTGTCATTGAGCACCTTAGCCAGCTGAGGCTTACTTTTGTGATCTGTAAAATGGGAATAATATCTTCCCTGATAGAGTGTTTGGGGATATAAAATGAAATAATATATGTATAGCACTTAACCTAGCATGTGATCAAAGTAAAACTTCATTTGTCATTATTGATGAAACTCTTCTGATTTTCCAGATGAACCTGTATTCTTCCTTTCCTGCGTAAAACACACTAGCAGATACCCATGGCATGCTGAATGCTCCTGGCTAGAAAACACTCAAGAAGGTGTGGTCAGGGACTAACAGCATTGGGATCACCTGGCATTACCTTGTTAGAAATGCAGATTTTTAGGGGTACCTACGTGGCCCTGTCGGTTGAGCGTCAGTTAGGTCATGGTCTCAGGGTCTTGGGAGCAAGGCCCTGAGTCAGGTTCCATGCTCAGTGCAGAGTCTGCTTGAAGATTCTCTCTCCCTCTGCCCCTCTCCCCACTCACATGCTTGCTCTCTTTCTCTCTCTCTCTCAAATAAATAAATAAGTAAATCTTTAAAAAAGAAAAATAGAGATTTTAGGTCTTAACCCCAGACCTGCTAAATAGGATTCTATTTTAATGACCCTCTCTCTTCCCTAGGTGATTTGGAAACATAACTAAGTTTGAGAAGTACTAGGACAAGGACACCTGCTTAGCAAAAGTTTGCTCCAAAAGCATGTGATACCAGTTCTTGCTTTTGTAGTCATATAATTTAACCGAGCATCACATAAACCTTATGTGATGTGAAACTCTTATTTTCATAAGCATATGAAAACAGAGTGTTGTCTTTAAGAAAACTATGTTAAATGCTTTGAAACAACAATAATGATGAGTGAGTCATAAAAATTGCTCTTGAAATAAGTGAGGGTGAGACAACTATAAAGACTGGAAAAATGGGGGACGCCTGGGTGGCTCAGTTGGTTAGGCGGCTGCCTTCGGCTCAGGTCATGATCCCAGCGTCCTGGGATCGTCCTGGGATCGAGTCCCACATCGGGCTCCTTGCTCAGCAGGGAGCCTGCTTCTCCCTCTGCCTCTGCCTGCCACTCTGTCTGCCTGTGCTCACTCCTGTGCTCTCTATCTGACAAATAAATAAATTTAAAAAAAAAAAAGACTGGAAAAATGGTAATAAAAATTTTATTGAAAATGGTAAAAACTTATCAATTTGAGCTTTGAGTTCTTCTCTTGCATGTGTTAGCTTCTAGACTTCAGTTTAAAGAAATTGAGCCATTTAGTCACTTAGTCATTGGCTGGGGCCACTCTGAGAAGAGTGTGTGCTCAGCTCAAAAGATAAGGGGAGCCTGGAATTAACAGCTGATGGCTGCCAGCTCACCACATGTCTGGGGAGCCAGTCCCTTCCTAAAGGAAGAACCAAACAACACTCACGATGTTTGCCACAAGCCCAATCTGTTTCTGTTTTGGCTTTTAAATCTGTAAACTGATGGATACATGCATGGTATAAATAATAAGCCCATGAGACCAGTGTCTTATATACTTTGTTGGCCAAAGATTCCTACAAATGTGCGGAGTTTGAATATCCTGAGTGCAAAAATAATTATGCATTTGAATGATGGTGTTTGGAATTTGTTACTCAGTCATGCTCTCTGGATACCAGTCCCCATAAATATAGTCATCAACAGGCATCCCCAGAGCTACAAATCAAATCTTAACTGATTTTCAAATTATTGTGAATTTACTGATCAAAATTCTGCACACAAGCGGGCTCACTCAGGATGTATGATACGTATCTAAACCACCAAGGAAATATCTAAGCAGAGTCAGCAGTTTGTCTTCTACCATCTCTACTAAGTTTTACAGACTAGTAATAGCCAGTGGAGAATGTTATGTGATGCAAATGACATATCTGTTAAAGGGTTAATATCCAAAATCGATAAAGAACTTAACCAAACTTAACACCCCAAAATCAAATAATCCAGTTAAGAAATGGGTAGAAGACATGAATAGACACTTTCCAAAGAAGACATCCAGGTGGCTAACAGACACATGAAAAGATGCTCAATATCACTGATCATCAGGGAAATACAAATCAAAACCACAAAGAGATACCACCTCACCCCTGTTAGAATGTCTAAAACTAATAACACAGGAACAAACAGGTGTTGGCAAGAATGTGGAGAAAGGGGAACCCTCTTTCACTGTTGGTCAGAATGCAAACTGGTGCAGCTACTCTGGAGAACAGTTTGGAGGTTCTTCAAAAAGTTAAAAATAGAGCCACCCTATAATCCAGCAATTGCAGTATTGGGTATTTACCCAAAGGATACAAAAACACAGATTCGAAGGGGTACATACACTCCAATGTTTATAACAGCATTATCAACAATAATCAAACTAGGAGACAGCCCAAATATCTGTCAACCAATGAATGGGTAAAGAAGATGTGGTATATATATACACGATGGAATAGTACTGAGCCATCAAAAGAATGGAATCTTGCCATTTGCAATGATGTAGATGGAGCTAGAGTAAATTATGCTAAGTGAAATAAGTCAGAGAAATACAAATATGATCTCACTTATATGTAGAATTTAAGAAAGAAAACAGATGAACGTATGGGAAGGGGGTAAAGAAGAAAGAGAGAGGGAAACAAGCGACATCAGTGACACTTAATGATAGAGAATTGAGGGTTATTATAGGGAGGTGAGTGGGGGATGGGCTAGATGGGTGATAGGTATTAAGGTATTAAGGAGGGATTGTTGGGATGAGCACTGGGTGATGTATATAAGTGATGAGTCACTGCATTCTCCCCAAACCAATATTGTGCTGTATGTTAACTAAATAGAATTTAAATTAAAAAACAAAACAAAACACCCAAAACAAACAAGGAAAGAAGGACGTTAGGTGAAACATCTATCACAATCTCAAGCTTTCTCACATGAAGACAAGCTGATGTAAAAATAGTGACACTTAAAATGAGAAGACCTATTTTTACGAACAGCCTCTGTTATTTAGTTTCTAACTTAGTGTCATTAGGAAATGATTGATCAGTCTTTACAAATTGGCTTTGCACAGGTAAAAAAAAAACCCACCAAATCAGTCTGGCTAGAGATTCTGGGGGCCTCCCAAACCTTTTCTGTTGATGAATTTTTTTTGGATTTGTGTGCATAAATTCTCAATTAGAGGGATTTATTCCCCCCCACCCCAGGAGTTTGTAATCTATTCCTCCCTCTAGTGTCTGTCTTCAGTATTGCAGGTTCTCTGGAGCTGCTGCAAACCTCCCAGCTTTCTTTTGTTCTCAGCAGCCCCCAGGCTCCTAGAGTATTCTGGTCCCATCAGTGCCCCCAGTGTGTAAGACAGAAACAAGTCTCTGGGGCATTCCCTGACCCCAAAAGCTGGAACATTAGAGGTACGCTCCAACTTTTTCCTTCCCCAGGGAGAAGCCTCTAGCTGAGTTGCTTAATGACTTTCCCAGAATAATTCTGCCTTTGGTTAATTTTCAGAGTTTTGAAAACATTGATTTTGACAGATTTTGCCAGTGTTCTCATTGCTTTTATAGAGGAGCAGATTTTTGGAAGTCCTTACTCTGCCATTCTGGATATACCTCTTCTCTATTTTGCCTTCATTCTTAAAAGATCCTTTGAATTCGTGCATAATCTAGATTGATATTAACTTTATTTTTATCTTATTGATTCTCATTCTGTCGTCTTCCATTATTAATGTGGAGAACTAATTAATTCACTCTTTAGGAAGTTAGTCTGTTTATTGTCATTGGTTTCTTTTTAAGAGTTCCTATTTTTGGATTTCTGTGAATTTAGTTTGTATGACTATGAATTTCTTTTTATTTAGTCTTCTTGGCCTTTGTTGGGATCCTTATGTCTGTGGATTAATATGTCTCAAGTTTATGGAAAATTCTAAGCCATTATCTCTTCAATTACTACTTGCAATTCATTCTCTATCTTCATCCTATTTGGAGCTCTGATTAAATAGATGTTAGACCTTCTCACATTTCTTAGCTTCTCTTCTACCTATGTCTCCTATCAAATTGTGTGAACTCCAGATATTTTTTTTCACTCTTCTTCACTTGATCTTAGCCAAAAGACTGAGAAGCGATCTCATTCTTCTTTTAGTCCACGAATCCTCTATATCTCTGCCTTATCACCCATTAAACTCCTCTACTGTCTCTCAAATATATTTTTCATACAGAAATTATATTTGATTCTTTTATATACTATTTCTATTTTTTGTAATTTTTTATCCTCTGTAGATATCTTTATTCTTTTTTATATGCATCACATACTCAGCAAAATTATTTCATAATCTATAAAGTTTCAATATCTGGTATCTTTGCAAGTCTGTTTCTTTTCCTGTTCTCCTCATGAAACCTAGTTCTATGTGCCTAGTCATTTTTGGCTGTGTGCTGCACAGCATTTATTATTATTTTTCCCTATGGGCAAAACTTATACTTATATTTAAAAAAAAATAGAACATTTGAGTTTGCTTTTGCTAAACCACAAGTGGGGAGCACAAGTGTTTCTGAATAACATAAACTGAATTCAAGAATTGAAATTCTCTAGTTTATCCTGAAGAGTGGGATGGAATGTAATTCCATAAGTTATTTCACCTTAATTCACCCTCATCCTGAATCCTGACAGTTTAGCCTTTTGGGGATGATAGCTTATTGTGGGGAAGGATTTCTTTTGTTAGTTGTTAGTTGTCTTCTGTCAAAATTAAGGTTCAAATCAGCAAATGACCTCCGTGTGTGAGTGGCTTCTAGGAGCGCTTTTCATTTGGGTTATTATTTTACATTGGCTCTTGATTTTGTGCCTTGGTTTTTTTCTTCTTTTCATTTCTATGTTTTTAACAAGATGATTTTGTTGTTTTATCAAAGTTTTTAGTGTTTTTCTGAAGAATTAATCTGAACTACCTAACAAACCATTAATATAAATAAGAATTCCAGGGGTGCCTAGGTGGCTCAGTTCATTAAGCATCTGCCTTCAGCTCAGGTCATGATCTCAGAGTCCAGGTATCAAGCCCCAAATTGGGCTCCCTGCTCACCAGGGAGTCTGTTTCCCCCCTCTCTCTGCCCCTCCTCACCCCTTCTCATGCTTGCATTCTCTCTCTCTAAAATAAAATAAAGAAGTAGAAATTCCAGTTGGGCATATTTCTTCATAATGTGTTGTATCTCTGAGAGCTTCATGAATACCATGCTGATTTCTTTAGAAGCTCTTTCCCTCTTCCTCATTAGGTCCATTATTGGTTTTATAGGCATATCAATTATTTTTCCATATATTTTCAATATACTATTCTGGTCTTTCATTTCTTTGTTAGTTGAGTTAAAATATATGTATACAATAAAATATATATGTTTGACATCATTATACACACACACACACACGACATCACATCTTTCTATTGTTGACTCTCCAACTTTCTGTAACATGCATGTGAGAGTACTTCTCTATTTGTGTTAATATTTCTGATTCACTTTGTTACTGCCCCACTTCACATTGTCATCTAGTCTTTGTAGGATATAATAATTATTTCTGACTTTCCTCCCAGATACTTTTCCATGAAATATATCCTGTTCTTCTTCAGTTTACTTTATTTGGCGTACTAGAGTCCTCCAGAGAAGGCTGTGGAGCTGTATCTGGGCACTATTCTTCCTTTTATTTTTCAGTTCAAAATTTTTTTGATTTTACCAATAGGTTTTCTGCCCAGTAGAATCCTCTCAGCCTATAGGTTGAGCAGGCAGGTCCTCAGCAGACTCAATGTACTGTTGTAACTAATAAGATTCAGAAAACCAAATTCATTTTTCACTCAAATCCTCTTATTTTATCTTCTTTCCCTGACAAAGCTACTACCATCATTTGAAGGAAGAAATGAAAACCATCTATGCTTCCATGACCCTCAGCTTCTTACCTAAAACCCTCTGACAGGGATCATTTTTTATGACATTACTATTCATTCTTATAAGAGTAAGAAGAGTATGTCTGATGTATTTAATGAGCCTTGGCAGGCTCTTGTCCAAGGCTTAGACATATGTTCTAAGAAGCCAATTATCTTAGTCAGGGCACATTGTGATATTTGGACAGGAATCCACTGAAATTATTTCAAGGAAAAGAGCAATTAATTGTAAGAATACATGGCAATATTATAGAATCCAATTGTTGGAAATATAGTCAGGTCTCTTGAGAGATAGAAAGCAACCAGTCAGCTATATTTTCCATTTCTCTCTTCCTTTCTCCCCATCCCTCCCTCCCAGCTTCCCTTTCTCTCTCTGTCTCATCATGGTTCATTGTCTCTATTCCCTCAATGTGTCTGTCTACTTTGTTCTCCTGGTTCTCTTTCTTATTTATCACTGTATATCTGGAAAAGTATTGGCCAACTCAGAATCTTTGTGGACTTTTATCTCCAAAGTCCACCACCATGTAATTAATAACGTTTATGTTTCTTAGTTAGGATTCGTGAGACAGAATTTGATTAGTTCAGGTTCAGTTAGTTATCTGCTCATGGTCCAATGTACTGTGGCAAAGACAGTGAGATAATGTGGTCTAAACATAGCTGCCAAAGCATGAATGGGAGACAGATTCTCTTACATGTTTGGTGTGAATGGAGAGGTGATGATTGGCTTATCAGTTCATCAACATACTGCTCTAGAATGGAGATTTATCCACTTCTTAAATGTACAAAGTATCTTCTCTGATTCAATTATTTCAATATATGCCAAGTACAGGGGTAAACAGGTTATGTCTTGTTATTGAGTTTTAGATTGGTGGGGTTCTTTGTTGTCATTGCTGATTAAATGCTTAATAGATGTCATACAAATCAGGTCAAGGGTTATCTTTTTTTTTTAATGTGCTTTTCTAGTCCCTAGGTTCGAAACTTTGGCTTTGCTTCCTTTCTAGACTTTCAGAATTTTTTCTTCCTAGTCTTCCATTGAACTGGAGGAGGGCTGCTTTCCCCCAATACCTGTCAGTCCTAAAATATATAACATCTGTGAAAGTTTTGAACCAGTAAAAAATAATGCCCATTTTGCAGGTTTCCTTCTCTCACAAGATGAGCTACAGACCTTGGTGGTTCTCCCTGGAAGTAGGCATGTCCCATGTCTAATAGTGGCCCTGTTGTTCTAGTAAGGAGGTCATCCAAAAGGTTAAAAAGTATATGTAGATATGCACAGATTCCTTAGTAAGTAAGGACTTCTCTGCTAAGGAATCTGTGCATATCTACATATACTTTTTTAAATTTTTTTTTATTTAAGCTTTATTTAAACATATAATGTAACCCCACCACCCTCTCCCAACCTCTCTCCCCCTCACCCCCCTCAGTTTGTTTTATGACATTAAGAGTCTCTTTTGGTTTGTCTCCCTCCCAATCCCATCTTGTTTCATTTTTACTTTTCCTACCACCTTAACTCCCACACCCGTTGCATCTCCACTATACTTTTTTTTTTTTTAAAGATTTTATTTATTTATTTGACAGAGAGAGAGAGAGAGATCACAAGCAGGCAGAGAGGCAGGCAGAGAGGGGGGAAGCAGGCTCCCCGCTGAGCAGAGAGCCCAACTGGGGGCTCTATCCCAGGACCCTGAGATCACCCAAGCTGAAGGCAGAGGCTTAACCC
Organism: Taxidea taxus jeffersonii; assembly: GCA_003697995.1. NCBI lineage: Eukaryota > Metazoa > Chordata > Mammalia > Carnivora > Mustelidae > Taxidea > Taxidea taxus. Next base: position 11,628 of record RCUC01103248.1, read on the forward strand.
ACTGAGCCACACAGGCGCCCCTACATATACTTTTTAACCTTTTGGATGACCTCTTCTGTAACCTGCTTGTGCATATCCTATGCCAATATTTTTCTTGTTAATTTGCTGAAGTTCTTTTTATGTTCTAGGTATTAACTCAGTTTTATATTTTATCCTATCATTTGTCAATTAAAGATATCTATTTAACAAGGGGACACTATTCCTTGTTGACCAGGTATCCTGATTTTGATGTAAACAAACTCATTGTTTTGTTTTATTTTGTTTTTTTGACTTTTAGTTTATGGTATTTCTTTAAGAAATCTTTTCCTGCCCTTAAGCCATTTTCTTACATATTCTTTTCATTCATGCATATAGTTATCTTTCATAGTTAGATATTTAATATCCCTGGACTCTATCTTTTTATGTAGGAGTAATAAGAGATCCAGTTTTATTTTTTTCATGTTGTAAGCCAGTTTTTCTAACACCATCTATTAAACAAATCATTGTTTTTCCCTGACTTGTGGTACCATCTTTATTATATATTTTGGAAAATCTTGTATATTTAGAAAATATTTTATGGAAGAAATGAACAATCCCTCAACAAATTTGATGTAACTTACTTATAAAACCATCCAAGACTGTGGTTTTTGACCAGTTTATTCAAGTATTCTGGTTTTGCTGCCCGATTTGTCCATTTTAATCTATTTTTTCTGGAAATTTAGTTGTTTCTTTTAAGTTTTTCAAATTTATTAGTGTATGCTGGACTTTGAACATATACATATAGACATTAAAATGCTCTTGCTCTTTTTATAATCTCTGTGGTGTCTTAATTATTCATCATTTTATTTTATTTTTTTAACTAAGCGTACTCTTTTTTCCTTGATCAGTCTCATTAGAGGCCTTATTAAAAAATTTTTTTTTCAAAGAACCAAGTATTTTGTTTTGTTGCTCTTTTTTTTTCATTATTGACCTCTGCTCTGAAACTTATATCCCTCTGTAATAGGTGTTTGATAGTTAGAACTGCTTTAGTATGTCCTATAAATTTAGAGATGTAGTGTTAAATAGTATTAATGGTTAAAAACTAATATGACAGTAATGTAAGGCAGTCCCCATCCTATAATTTTTAATATTCTTTTAAAAGTAAGGGTTATATTAAAATATTTATTATTTTCAACATCAGACTGCTGAACCTGTGATTTTGTTATTAAGTTCTAATCTTATTGCTTTATGGTCAGAGATCTTCTGAATGGTATTAGTCATTTGGAATTAATATAGGTTTTCTTTATGATCTTAAATATGGCATTTTTGTACATTCTGTGTATATGCAAAAGGAATGCGTATTTCCTGTTTGTTGAGCATAGCTAATATATTTTCAATAGCTTGAGTTTGGTAATTGTATTTTCCAGATGTTTTTGTAACACTTCTAACATTTTATTTGCTTCATCTATCAGATTCTGAGGCAAGTATGTTAAAATCATCAGCTATAATTGGGGCACCTGGGTGGCTCAGTCAGTTACGCTTTGGACTCTTGATTTTAGTTTGGGTCATGATCTCAGGATCACAATCTCAGAGTCATGAGACTGAGCCCCATGGGGAGCCCCATGCTCAGTTGAGAGTCTGCTTGGGATTCTCCTTCCTTCTCCCTCTGCCCCTTCCCTGCAAAATAAATAAACAAATCTTTTAAAAAAATAATCATTATAGTTGACAAATTACATATTTTTTCCTGAAATTCTTTCAGTATTTACGTGTTTTAAAGCTGTATTTTAGAATGTGTATGAATTTATGATGGTTATAATCTTGTTCAATTATTTCTTTTACTAGCACATATTTCCCTTATTATTTCACCTATTTTCAGTCTTTTATTTTCTTTTTGTCTTATGTGTATCTCTTGTTGCCTGTATGTTGTGGGGCTTTATTTTTTTTTAATTTGATATTCTCTGTTTTAATTGGTGACCACAACCGCTATATTATAATTAATGATATATTAAGACTGTTCCATACATGTTAAGACCCATATTCATGTTTATTTACCCATATTGCTTTCTTTTTTTTTTTTTTAAGATTTTATTTATTTATTTGACAGACAGAGATCACAAGTAGGCTGAGAGGCAAGCAGAGAAAGAGGGGGAAGCAGGCTCCCTGCTGAGCAGAGAGCCCTATTCGGGGCTTGATCCCAGGACTCTGGGATCCTGACCTGAGTCGAAGGCAGAGGCTTTAACCCACTGAGTCATCCAGGTGCCCCAGGCCCATATTGCTTTCTTAATTACCCTAATATCTATCCTCCTCTCTCCCCCCACCAAAAAAACCAGAAAAGCTTCAGCTACTTGGTATGTTGATCTTGTCCCCAGTCTTGTCAATGTCAACAAGAATTTTAGTTTGGGGTATTTATTTATTAACACTGAGTTTTCTTATTTGAGGTCTTTAATTAATTAAAAAATATATTTGTATGTTTTTGGTCTCCTTCTGGGACTCCTGCTGTCTACACACTGGCACTTCCACCTCTATTTTCTATTTTCTATCTTTCTGTTCTCTATCTTTTTATTCTTTCCTGCTTCCTCTGGGGGAGATTCCTAATCAGATCTTCTTACTAATTCATTTAAAAGCTGTGTCCATCTTACTAATTAACTGTTATTCATTGCAATTATTGCATGTAGAGTGATTTATTTTAGCCATTGCATTTATTCATAAACAGTATTCCTCTGGGTTCTTTTGTATTCTTTCTTGTTCCTTGCTGTATTGTTAATAATCTTTCCTTATGTCCTTCAATATATGTTTTCAAGCTTATTTGGAATTTTTAATCAGCATTTCCTAATCACACTGGCTTATTGTAGACTTTGTTTAGTTTGTTGGCTCTCCTTGGGAATGGTTCTATTCTGTAGACGTCGAATTGTCTTGGCCTATGAGCCTCTGACTTTGGAGTGATTGGTCTCTAAAGTCTCTAGGGGAGTGGCCAAAGACCAAGCCATGGCTTTCTGGATTCTGGTGAATTTAAGGAGAATGGAGGGAGTGAGTCCCAGGGTAAAGGCCAAGTCACCTTGGGGTATCCTCGATACTTCCCTGGGCTGCTACTCCACAGGAACACTTACATCTAGCCACTGGTGTGAAGTATTGGGATAAGACACTCCCCTCCCCACCCCACCCAAGTTATAATGCACCAGTCTTGCAGTGTTGGAGAAGAAACAAAGGGTAGGAATGGATGCCCAGGGTAGCAGCTTAGGGCAAACTTACTTGTTTTTATGAACTCCTTGCTCCTTTGGGGCTTTTGTGCCGCTCTGAGAGTATTCTGTGGGCCCTGGGACCAGCAGTGAGGCCTGTGGCTATAGGGGAGGTCCCAGGCCCTGAGAAGGTGAAGAGTGGAACACAATAAAACTCTGTCCTATGCTCTATTGCTGTGGCCTCCAGCCATTGTCTAAACCCCCTCCTCTCTCAAAGTGGTGCACTCATTCGAGAAACCTAGAGTTTTTCATTTCTGTTTATTTCTTTTTTTCCTTTTCCTTTTTTCCCCATTAAATGCTAATTCCTAAAATGCATGTGTGCCCTCCATTTCTATAGTTTCTCCAGGGTCAATTCGTGGAGGTGGAGCCGGCAGCCCTAACTACTTTGCCCCCTTGGCTGGTGCTACAGTTCCTTGAACCTTTTCCTTCTCCACTCTGCCTCTCTTCATCACCTGACGCTGAGTTCCATAGGTGAGTTCATGTTCATGGTCTTTATTGTCCTCTCTGTGCAGGCCTCCCTTCTTGAAAATCAGTAAGTGAAAGTCTTATGACAAACACTGCTAAAATCAGCCCTCCTTCCTCTTCTTCAGCTCTGCTGCAGGCCTCAAGTTAGGCCTGGGGTGTCCACTGAGAATTTCCCAAAGCATGTTTTTTCTCCCCAATGTCTGCACAAAGACTACATCATGAAATGGAAAAGCTGCAAACTAGCACTGTGTGTGGAAAAAAAAAAATCCCTAGGTAGAAGAAGGAGTCATCACTATAGAAGAAACCCTTTAAGCTATAGAAAGCTGAATTTCATCTAAAGACTACTCATTTTTTGAAGGAATCTATGGACCATGAATTAAGTTAATTTTGGACCAAAAGAGAAACACATTACAAACAGTCTCTATCCTCTTGGTCAACAGGAGACAATGATCTGTATCCTTTAGAGTCAAGAGGGGAATGGACGGTCTTACTTTGAGAGGCAGGATGGTGGGACCACCCAACCAAGATGGCAGTTTCAAAAACAAAGACACTGGCTACTCTTGATTCAAATCCTGGCCTGGTCACTTACTACTAATTGTGTGACTGTGGTGGGTGCATTATTTAACTTCTCTTTCACTTAGTTTCCTCATCACTAAAATGGGGGATAAAACCAGTTTCAGTGGTTACAAAAAGTAAGTAAGCTAGTGTCTAGGAGTACATTCATACCAACTACAGTATTTCCGTGATTGGAGTTTCTTTCTTTTTGTCTTCTTAAATCATCTCTATTTAAGGGATGCTCTC
>RCUC01103249.1:0-24199 GCA_003697995.1 Taxidea taxus jeffersonii
TCCGGCCGAGCTGTGCTCTCCCTGAGGGCAGAAGCTGTTGTCAGGAGCTGTGAGCGCGGGGGAAGAAATGAGCCGGGCACCAGCGCAGGAAAGAGTCCTGGGCGTCGGGTGGCAAACGCGAGCTTACACGTACTCTGAGCGGCAGCGCGGCGGGGGAGAAAGCATATAGTTCCGGGTTCTCATTGCTGCTCCGTCACTTGGTCAGGTGTAAAACCGGTCGTATCCATACCCCCCGGTAATGCTCTGTGGGGAGTTCATTGTCAAACGTAGGGAAACCACCTCGCAGAAGTTGGATGTTCAAGAAACAGTGATGGTAGCCAGACTGCTCAGTGACCGGTCCCTTTCCTTCTTCCACTAGGACAGGTGGCCTCCCTGACTGGCAGTGAAACTTGCCTCATCCATCCATCTACCCATCCATCCATCCACCATCCACCCATCCCTCCAAGAGCTCTGGCATACGCCCTAGAGACCAGCGTTTCCATGGAGATGGGGATACACTGTTGAGGAGACATGACCTTGGCTCTTCTCCTGGACACGGGTAAGCAATCCAGTGAGTGCAATAGAAGATTGCAGGTTAGAGATGCCTTGTCTACAGCATTGCATGCACTTCAAAGTTCAGTGGGCATCGGAGTGACTCAGAGAATATTACTAAAATCCACATTCTCCTTCAGGGTCTAGGATGGGCTTCAAGAGTCTACATTTCCAGAAAGTTCTTAACTAACACTGATGCTACACATTAGAGTGAGGAAACTCTACAGAATTCATTGGGGAAGCAAAGCACTAACTCCTTCTTGGGGGGAGGCATCTGCTTTCTCATAGGGTTATCTCAATGTTGGGATCCTCCTGGGAGGAGAAGGAAATTATGGAGTCCATGAACTGGAAAGGTCATTCAAAATGATTTAATCCAGTGGTAGGGGAAGGTAACTCTCTTCCCATCCCCGAAAGAGGGCTGTCCGATGTCTTCATAAGGAGTGAAGGAGGGGAAGTCCCCTCTCCCTGTCTTGATGGTGTCTGGCTACTTGAAGAGCCAAGAAGCTCTCCATGGTCCCAGCTCTCGCATGAAAGTAAGTGGAGGAGACTTTAGCCAACATGCCTCCTGGCAGCCCAGAGTAGTCTCCTGCCTGCCCCAGTGGGACCGGAACCAGAAAGCCAGCTCGGCACAAAGTGACTCACTGTCGGGGCCTGGGCTCCAGAGGAGCCGAGCCGGATAAGGACATGAGCAGACGTCGCCTCCCAGATTTCTGCTTTATCCCTCCCTTCACTCCCTGAGAAGCCGTTTCGGCTCTCCTCTCTTCTCGAACACATCCATCAAACTCAGTCTAAGGGAGCTAGCCAGAAGGGATGCAAATGGGGTTAGGTCTTATGTGAAGTCGCCTAAACCCAGAGAGAGTGACAGGAACAGAGTGTCACCCCAAAAGACCCATGTGAGCCACCCTACAGGCTAAGGAGGCCTTGAGGTCAGTTTCCCACAGTTAATATTTCGGCCTAGAAGGTTGTGTTGTCATTCGTAGGAGAATAGGAGATGAGAGGGAGAATCCTATACTTAGAATAAAGCCCCTTCTTTTTTTTTTTTTCCTCTCCAACTGGCTCGAATAAATTTCTACCACCTGTAACTGAAAGACGCTTGATTAAAAGACAGGTTTCCTGATGGCCCAGGCCAGCCAGTGTTCCCAGCTCCGCAGATAAATTCTGACGACTGAATGAGCCACGCTATAACCCAGAAGAAGGTAATTCCATGGGATTTTTGGTCTCCACGAGGCACAAAGGGAGCCTTCCCTCACCCCTAATATCTCACCCTGCTGATACTGCCCAGCCCCTGACCAAAAGGAAGATACACGGTCCGCACTGGCGAAGGATGAGGAGAATCGGGCATCTGGACAGATCTCTGGATGCAAAGGCATGAGTCTGGCTTCTAGTCTCCGCCCCACGACCAAGTAACCAAACGCCCTTGGAGAAATCCCCCCCCCTCAGTTTTTCCCCGTCCTCCCGTGGATCTGAGTACAGATGTGTCGGCCACCTCTCGAGCATCTGTGCTCTCTCCCCTCGCCCTGACAGCATCAGTAGGCTTTGGGGGGAAATTGGCTCCAAACCCTGAAGCGGGCTGGCAGAAGCCCACCAGCAGCTGTCAGTCCCCAACCGCAGGGCCCAGTCCAGGGGTGGGCATGTGACCCACGCAGGTGCTTGGAGCCGAGGCCCCAGCCTCTGCTGTGGAACGTGGGAACAATAGGGCTCCTCCTGCCCCAGGGATGAGATGCGGATGAGAAAAACAGGAAGCATCACTTGGTTGTATCCACATTACAGTCGTGAGAGAAACCAGCTTGAGAATGAATCTGACTTGCAAAATAACTAAAAAAAAGAGAGAGAGAGAGACAGAGAAATTAAGCCATAGTAATGATCACACTGCGCCCAAAACTGGTAACTCCCTTTGCATATTTCAGTTTTCTCTCAGTTGATTCCCTTTATTTTTATGTCCATTGGAGATGAGCTTTCTGTTGCTGGAAAATGAACGCACCCATCCATGGATTCCCAGTTTTTCAGAGTGCCTGTGTACATCGCAGGATGGTGTGCTGTCTGCACTGAAATCATACCGTTGGTATGGACGTGTTGTGTCGATCATAAAATTCTGTAGGAAGGGAAGGGAGGGTTGCCCTGAAAACACCCAGGAGGGAAAGAGTTAAGCTTTTTGCCGAGCCCCAAAGACAGTTTAGTGAAACGTAATGGAAGAGGCAGAATGAGGATTCATTTTGATAACAGTTGGCTTTGAGAAGCAAAAGCCAATTATTCAAAGCCTCCTGCTTATTTATTTGGATCTGTTTAAGAGGATCCATCAGACTGAGCAGTATTTGCCCTGACCGGATGGGTTCAGAGGGAGCTGGGAAGCAGCAAGTTCACTTTCGGGAAAATTCCATCTCGCTGCTTGACTCAGAAGAGGTGCTGAGAGGCCGCCCTCCTGAGAGTCCCCCGTGGAGGGCCCACCGTTCCCGCCGCTCACGGAAGCTCTGGTCCACGGAGGGGGCAGAAAAGCGGGCGGGAGTGGGCTCGCTGCTGGTCTTCCGGTTGGTGGAAAGGAAACTGGTTCAAGTCCATGCTCTGCCACTGAGCCTGCATGACCTTGACCTCTCTGGTCTCAGTTTCTTCATCTGCTGAATGGGAATGCTAGCCTTTGTCTGTCTAGCCACATCACGGGATATGCTAGTCACAAGTGGCCATAGTTCCTTTCTCCTGGCCATTCTATGGGAAAGGAAGGAGAGCGGCAACACCTTTTTGAAATAAATAAACCATTCCCAGGGAGAAGCGGAGAATACAGATATCCTGTGGCTTTTACGTCGTACCTTGGGCACCAACGTCCGCCACAACCTCTTATCTCATCGTATAGGCATTCGACAGTCATGCAACAGAACGTCCGCTGAATGACTGCAATGCACTGGGCTCCAGATACAGACGGGAACTAGATAGACAAGGTCCCTACCTGCGCAGCTCCTGTGTTCTAGGGAGGAGAGACAAACAGTAAATATATCAACAAATTAAAAAGATTATTTCACATATCGAAGTTGTCCTTGCTCACATCCCATCTCTGGAATGATGAAATGATCACATTCATCCATCCATGTTTACTGTGTATTTTCTGTCCCTCCTGAGAGAATGGAAGCTCCGTGAAGGCTAGAATCATTGTTACTTCACCAGTGTAGCCCAAGTTCCTAGCGATCGCTGGCATATAGTAGGTGCTCAGTAAAGATTTGTGGAACAGACTGATTTAAAGCAGAGTGCTACAGAAAAATGAAGCAGGGTAACAGAGAGGAGAGGGATGGGGTAGAATGAAGACTGAGACTCTTGTTTCAACAGAAGTCCAAGGAGGCTTCTCGGAGTAGGTGTCCTTTCAGTTGACACCTGCATGGTGAGAAGTGGGCAGCAGATATGAAGAGCTTGGGAAAGCATCCCAAGCAGTGAGAAGAGCATGTGCAAAGGCTTTGAGCATGGAGAAACTCCATGTGTTGGAGCACTAGAAAGTCAGGGAGGCTGAAGAAGGAAGATGAGGGGAGTATGCTGGAGGACAGGGCTGCAAAGATACGGAGTGGCCGTGAATTTTGAACCCAGCTGGTTGAATACAAATTCTCCCTGAACTACAAAGTATGAGAAGCGACCCACACAATTATCTGTGTTCCTGGAACATAAAGAGCTGGCTCTTTGAATATTTGGTGGGTCCAGTCGACTCTCCTTTTTTGCAAAGGGCAGGTGATTGAAGAATCAGGGGACAGTTAGTCTTTCAGAGGACCTGGGCGGATTATGGCAGTCACCGTCTACACTTGCGAGCGGTCATGAAGAAAAGGGAACAGGCTGGTTCTGTGTAGTAACCAAGCATAGGCCCCAGAAGGAAAGATTTCAGCCCACCATGAGATGAACCTCCTCACACACTCCACGAAGATGAAGTCAGGGTAGTGAGTTTCCCGTCACTGGAAGAGTTTAAGGCAAGGGTGAACTTCTACCTGGTAGGACCATGGAGAAGGAAGCCAGGCGCTGCAATCTGGTAATTTTATGATCATCTCTTAATCTGGCTATCGAAACACACCCGCGTTTGATCTCTGCCTTTGTTTACGAACCCCATCAGTAAAATCCTCACAGAACACGGCAACTAATAAGATAGCAAAGACTGGAATGCATAATGAGGGATGAACACACACATCCTTTGTTCAATAATATAATATTTTTCTTGAATAATGCATGAGCTGCTTTTCATTTCGGAAATGAGAGAGTCTATAATCCCACTGTGTGTCAAGTGAATATTTTTAAACATTTATAAGTGGGAGGCAAAGACAATGGTAAGAAGCTTAGGGACAACAGAAACTTGGAACCAGGATAGGCAGTGGTGCTTCCACTAGAATCCCAGAACGATGGAAAGAACCGAAGAGGCCACCAGTCAGCCCTCCTGTTGAGTGTACACCACCCCACCGCGGCACGTTCATGCACAGGAAAAGGAAGATTCCAGGCCAAATCACCAGATGCAGAGGGCTTTCCTCCCCACCCAGTCTCCAAAGTCAAGTGATTTGCTCCCAAATTATTTTAAATGGACTCTCCAACCTTTGCCACCATTCCGGCTCTCTGTGTGGTGGGTAAACTCATGGTGCCTCTTTGATTTCCCCTACGGGCCAGTATCAACACCTAGATTCAGCACTCAGTGAGAAGACTACATTTCCCAGACTCCCTTGCCAGGTGTGGCCACGTGACCACATTCTGGCCAGTGAGATGTAAGCAGCCCTAGGGCAGGGGTAGGGTAGGAGGTGAGGGGAGTTCCAGGAAGGTTCTTTAGAAGGAGTTGAGCGAAAAGATCCCCCTTTGCTCTTTCCTCCCATCCCTTTTCCTGCCGCCACAGGAATGGAATGCTCTGATGGGACCCACTCCAGCAAGCTGGAGATGGGGGTCAATGCCAGGCTGATTCCCTGGGGGAGGGATGTTTCCAAAAGAAGGACTCCGCAAGGCTGATGTGACAGATGCCTCCTCTGCGTGGGAAGGCCTGGGAAGGCACAGAGAGGGTGGGATGAGGTCCATTTGGATTTATGAATGCTGAGATGAAAAACGACTTTCCAGGGGGTGACCCCAACGCAGAGGGGGTGGGAAAGTGTGACCCCTTCCACTGCAGTCACTCTGTGTGCCCGTGAGTGGGAGCGGAGGGCAGGGAGGCCAAAAGGCAGGTGAGGGCCAAATCACGAAGGTCTCGAAAACCACGCCAAAGACGCTGACATCTCCTCTCTGCTGATTTCTCCTGCGAATGACACTTGCCATCCTGCCCAAAAGCACTGGCCCACTTGGAATGTTCTTTTCTCCATGAGGACGATGGCAGAGTGAGGTCCTCCTGGCCCATTCTTTTAGGGGGTCTCTCTGTGTTCAGAAGATGTTAGCAAGATGGACAAAGAAACAGTTGGAAATAGTTTCTCGTTTAAAAAAAAAAGAAAGGACGGTCATAATAACAGGTAGCGTGTAGACCTTAAGCTAAGTGCTTGTCGACATGCTTTTCATATACTCCCCAGGACAAAGCTGTGGGGAAGGTCGGACTCCTCTGCCTTATTTTATCACTGAGAGGCTCCATGGTAACAGAGCTCACAGGTGGGCTGGAAGCTGGGGGCAGGCTCTGCCGGGCCTTGCTATAGCACATGCCTTCCCCGGCTCTCTTAACTTCTGTGCCTGAGCAGAATAGCTGTGAGCAGATTGAGAATCAAGATTGCTGGCCAGAGGGAGAACAAGGCATCGCCCATGAGCCAAGAGCTAAAGGACCATGACCTCTCCAAACAGCAGGAGGCTGAGCCCCCACAACGTGGGGAAAAGCCTGGCGCACAGCCATGGCACGTCTCCAGCCTTTACCCCATGCAGAGGGCATCGAGTCAGGCCTGCTCACCGACAGCTCCGGCTCCTGTCTCGGGCCCTGTGAGGTCTGAAGCCCCACCAGATTATATGGTGTCCTGGCAGGGAACGAGACGTTCCAGAATTTTAGAGCTGAGAGGGATCTTACAAATATTCGGCAGGGGAATGTCTGTCCTCGTCACTGTCAAGTTGGACTAGAGCTATTAAGATGCACTCCCCCCCACCAAATAATATTAATAATGAATTACCAACTGTTGAGTCATGCAGGCCCTGACATCCAGCACGTGGGGTGGGCTCATCCTAATTTAATGAATGGTAAGGCTGAGTGAAGGTCAGAACCATGGTCAAGATCACGTGGGCGGACAGGGGTGGGCGAGGGATTCAGAGTGGCTCTTCCACCCAGTCCTGCCACCTCCTGGAGCCAATGTCTCAAAGCAAATGAAAAATGAGAACTTGGATCCAGACAAAAGAATTAAAAAAAAAAAAAAATGGATGGGCCTTGTAGCAGCTGTTCTCAGCAGAAGCTACCTCCTTTTGAAGCAGGAGAAGCTCAAAGCCAGCGGCATGCCATTTCTGGGCTCACTCGATGCATTCTCCACCTCTTCCCACAGCGAGCTCCCCATTTCCATCCAAGCTAGCCCTTTAATTACCATCCCCTTTATCGTATGTGAAGCCTGCAGCAAGCACAGCCCGGGGACCCCAAAGACAAAGAGGAAGAAAAAAAAGAAGAAGGGATCGATAATGTGATTGATGTTCATTTTTAAAAAGCCAAATCTCAGTGCTCCTTCCTTCTAAAGCTTTTGATTGCATTAACCCCAGCGAACGCTGTGGGGAGGTCTGGGCTCTGGTGTCTCAGCTCCCTGGCTCCCAGGGCTCCCCTCTCATGGCCGTCATCTGCAAAGCCCAAGGCAAGGAGGTCAAGGGCACTGGTCTGTGGCCTCCTTCCAACCCAAACACTAAGACGTCCGCAGCACAAATAGAGGCATCATATCTACTCAGCAAGAGTCGTACCCCTGGGTGAGGAGTGAATACAGACTAGTAGGTCCATAAAGCACCTTTGCATTAGGGCCGGGAAACCTGCTTCCAGCTGTCCTAGAGCTCCCAGCTCCTTTAGGTCTTGGCTCACGGAAGGTGATGGAAGGACACACCTCTTGTCATTCCTTTGCCTCAGTTTCTTGAGGAGGCATAAAGACTGGTTTCCCGGAACGTGGCCAGCCCATGGAGGCGGGGAACCCTGGAAGGACACAGCCTTCAGAGACCACCCAGCCTCCAGCCGACTTTGTGACTTGGAAATGTTACTCAGCCTCTCCACAGCTCAGATGCCTCATCCAGAAAAATACCCAGAGTAATCTCATTTCCCGAGCTGCCAGCTTAAATGAGATAATGTTTGCTAAACACCTAGCGCTCTGCCTAGAACACCGGGGCTGCCCAGTGTAGGTATTTTTATCAACCGATCTCTGGCTAGCCTCCTGTTTTTCTCTACCTGTGAGCGGGCTTGGCTTAGCACACGTGTTGTAAAGATCACACATAGAAGGATTTCAAAAACTTGGTGCACCTAATGTCTTGGTATTCTTCTGTATGAATGGAGGGCATAGGGTTCCCATCAGGCCCTTGGGAATGGAACAAGCATGGAAGGCAACCCCCAAGTTTTGCATCATTCCTTGGAGTCCCTCACTTCTGGCCCAAGGTCCCCTGGGCACATGGTCCTGCTTGAGTTAAACTGAGTTGGGTCAAGCTGAATCACGTGGAACTGGGTCAGGTACCGAGCTGAGTTGGGGCAAGGAGCTCCTAGGGCTGTAATGGTATGGACAGCACGGGCAGGAGACAGAAGGGGCGATGGGGAAATCAATGGACTCTGTCTCTGGTGCCGTGGCTCAGAGCAAAACCTGGGAACTGGACCAGCAGGTTCGTAATCCTGGCTTCACCTTTCAGCAGCTGTGTGACCCTAGCCAGCAACCCCACCTCCCTGACACTCAGTCTCCTCATCTCTCAAACAGGAATAATAGTGATATGCACCTTGTATGCCATGAAATTCGGTGAATTAGCATTTATAAAGTGCATGGAAAAATGCTTGGCACATAGTGCAAGCCGCAGAAGGCTAATTGTTGGGTTGTCAGCAGGGGACAGCGGGTGAGGGGGACACGCTTCCTGAGCACGGGAGCTGGGTCCTTCCCGTGCGTCATCTCAGCGAATCGCTCTAACGACTCTAGAGGCATCCATTCACTTAGTGGCCTTTTTGCTTTTGCGTCTCCAGCTCCAACGAGCCACCCGGAAGGAATAAATGAACAACTCCAGACATTCGCAGTCTGCCGTGTGACCGACCATGCACTTCGCACGCATTATTGTTTGAATCTGTATGGTGACTCCATGAGATCTCATACCATTGTCCTCTCCCTTCTCACAGGACAGCAAATCCAAGGATGGGAAAGATGAAGGAACTTTCCCAGGAAGGCACAGCTTACAAGTGGCCGAGCCAAGGTCCAAGTCCAGACGCACCGAGCTCCTGCCCTCTACCGCCCTGCCTTTCGGAATCAAGGTCTGTGATCCCATTTTGCAGATGAGAGAGCTAAGGCCACATAGAGTTAAGCCCCTTGGAGTCAGTCTCCAAGTCTGCTGTCCTCTGCCCTGCATCCCAGCTGCTCTACATACTGGCCTAGTGCAACCCCTGAACCCCACCGCCAAAATCCCAGCAGCATGGCCATGTTTCCTCTCTGCTGCAGGTTCCTGAAGGCGAGTCAGGCGAGATGGGTGGAGCAGAGGCACGCACACAGTGGTCAGCCTGGGGCAGGCGAGTCTTCCCCGCGAGCAGGAGGGAGCCCAACCCAGACAGCTGTATTAGTCATGACTTGCTGCAATGCGCAGGCTCTGGGAAGCACAGCCTCCTTAGCATTGGGAAGCTGTAGCCACTGCCTCGTGGCTGCACAGAGAGCTGGTTTCTGCGGCAGCCTTGCCCACAACCTAGCCATCTCAAGGCTTTTTCTCTTCCTTTCTGGAAAGTTCGACAGGGCCCCAGAAACTGTCCCTCTCCCCCGAACCCCCAACAATACAGGATCCGGTCAGGACTAAAGACACCCAGGGTGCTGGTCTTGCTGCTCGGGTCATTTAACTTAGAATTGTTGAGCTCCTCGCCATGCTCCAGACAGCCTTTTAGACACACGGAGGGAAGAGAAGTGTCATTGGGGGGGGGGGGGGCGGGGGTCTAGGGCAGGGGAGAGTAAGGAAGCACTGGTGATAACTTTGTGTTGACCCTGTCGGCCGTGTTATGAGGGTGACGTCGTGCCCACAGATGTATGGGAAGCCAAAGCCACGCGAGGTCGGGGAGGTGACCTGCATGTGATCCCACAACCCCATCAAGCAGTGGTTCCAGCTCCTCCCAAGCCCAGCCCCGCCCCCTGGTAAATTCTGGAGAAAACTGATGGAAAGACAGTGGAATGTGGCTAAGATTTCGAACTCCGGGGCTCCTGGCGTTCACGTGGTGACTCTACCCCTTGCCGGCTGTATGCCCACAGGCATGTTACTGAATCTCTCTGAGCCTCAGTTTCCTGACTAGTAGCCAAGTGGCTTCATGAGCCCGGGGTCCTGGGTGTTGGGAGGACTGTGCTTTATCCAATGCCCGGAGCCCAGGCTGGCATGTCCGTAAGGATGGAGAGGCCCTGATTGTCATCATTGTTCTCTCTGATCCTCACCTAATTCTGCAAGGGAGGCAGGGGGAACCCCACTTTACAGATGAGAAGACTGAGGTGCCTCAGATGAGGATTGAACCCGGGTGTGTGTGGCTTGGAAGCCATGTTGTCCCCTCCCAAAGGCTGTTGCCCTCGGTGTGAGCATCGCTGGTCCTCATGGGAGTGGAGCCTGCGGACTGCCGGCAGGGGCACGGGGGCGCACGATGTACCTCAGGACGGCGGGACATGGGCTCTGACTCTCCGAAGTCCTTTGTGCTGACTCAGTGGGGATGGCGTCCAAGTCCCTGGAGAGAGATCCCCCGGCCCCAGGCTGGGGCCAAGGCCATGAGAGCTGGAAGGTGCCTTGGGAATATTACCACTCCCTCCCCTTCTAGCGCTGGCCTGAGGAAGCCGGGGTCCCAGAGGGTCAGCACTGTCGCCCCGGTGTGTGCCCGTGACCCATGCAGAAGGCGTATCTACCACGTGCCTGGTGCTGGGCCGGGCCCCATGCCTGCTTGCATCATCTTGCCTCAGCCTCTCTGCTCCCCCTGTGATGGTGATGTCATTCCCATTTAGCAGTTGGGGACACTGAGGCCATGACAGGTGAGCTGACTTGCTTCCGACCACACAACCATGAGAGAGAGCTGGGATGCAGACCCAGGTCTGCTGGGACCGACACCTTTGTGCTCTCTCCCCCACCCGTCACCGTGCCGGGGGAGGCAGTGTCTTACCCTGAGGCCATTTCTTCTGAATTTGGGGCACCGTTGGGTAGCTCCAAGGCGCCAGATAAGCCTTGCCTCAGGAAGCAGCTGCATCTCTCTTTCCCACATAAAGCGCCAGACAACAGCACAGATGCTCTGTGTGCTGAGCGCTTCCCTGCGTCTGCAAACCCAGCTAGTCAGAGTAGCGACAAGGGACCAACAGTATCGTCATTTTTAGAGGAAAATGTGCAGAGTGTCAGGTCCCCCTCGCTCAGAATCTGCTTTATAACAAGATCCCCCATGTGATTTATGTGCATGTCAGAGCTCAAGAGGCACGACCTTAGGACCCAGAATCCGATTTGCCGAGGTGAAAGTCTCTGGTTCATCATAACCAGAACCGCTAAGTGACCTGTCTAGAGACACACAGCGAAATGGCAAGCATGGGCCAGGTGTGCACGCCTGGCCCCTTGCTGCCCTGGGGCTGTGCCTCTGAGCACCCCTTTCCCCGAGGCACTGCCTTCTCTGCTCGCCTCCAAGCTCCAGCTCACGTCTTCCAAGTGGAAGGAGGCTACATGGTGGGGACCATCAAGGAGGCTGCTTAGCCATCCAGGAAACAGACGGCGGCACTCAGCGGGGCACAGGGACTGGCGCGCTCTCGCCAAACAGGCTTGGTCACCAGCTCAGCTTCCGTGTTTCAGGGTCCGGTCCCTGAGTGTACCCCACGTTTGTATGTATCACACATAGCCACGCAGAAACAGCCTGTGTCAGCATTTCTCGGGAAACCTGCTTTGTCCGGGGATTATCTTGAGCGCAGCGTGGGGCTCTGGCCAGCCCGCGCCGCCCTTTGCTACAGACCGTGCCTGCACTTGACCGACTTACGGATATTTACCCACAGAGTGTGGGTAAGGAGCATTTTTTTTCTCTCCCTCTCTCTCTCTCTTTTATCTTTCCTATTTGCACAAGGAAACGAATCACTCGGGGACATTTTAAGCAGCGCGAGAAGCCTTGGGAGTGATTCTGAGTTCTGTCGTGGCTCAGAAATCAGTCCCAGGATTTTCAGAGTTTATGATGCCGACTCGGCCGCCGCGCGAGGAAGGCGTTCGCAGCGTCGAACTGAGCCTCGGGGAGGAAAGGGCCCCCATGCCAGCGGCGAGCCCCGCGCTTCTCTTCGTGCATGGGACTGGCCCTCCCCGTGTCAGACGAGGAGACTGAGGATAAGCAGTTTTGCCCCGAATTCCAGCCCAGCTCAGCTGGATGCTAAACCCGGAGAGCTTGTCTGCTTTACACCACGCTGCCTTGTGCCTTGGTGGTGTCTGTCCACTTTGGGGACAGTTGATGGGGCCACCTGGAGTCAGCGGGTGTACAGCAGTTCTGCGTACGAAGAACAAGAGATGGCTCTCCCCAGTTACAGTGTGTCCCGTCGACCGGGCACCGGGCCCTAGGAGGAATTTGCCAGAAAGTCTCAACACTCCAGAGACCACAGGCACCCGTGTGTACGTGCCGCCCCTCCCGCACTGCCCCGGGAGGACAGCCGTGAGTGATGCCGTCACTCTTTTCCTCCGGGCCCAGACACAGCCTCAGAAGCTTTCTCAACACCACGCGACAGGGACGGCGCCAACTAGCCACATAGCGTTCCTCGAAGAGGTTTAACCACCGGTGCTGGGGCTGGCCCTCGAGGGCAGGTTATGCGCAGCTCTGGCCAGCGCTGTCATAAGGTGTCCTCGGCAGTGCCCCGTGTGTCTCTTTGGGGCTCAGAAGTTTGTTTAAGGTTTCTGTTTGTTCTCATGCTTTAGTAGCCACTCCTACAACACATGGCTCCTGGATGTCGCCACCCTGTCCCGTTCTTTCTTCCCACAACCACTCCCAGGCACCTGCTGACAAATCCAGAAATGCCCTTTGAGACCAGGGTCTCCGAGGTGCGATGGTGTGGCTGATGGGGAAGGAGGTCAAAGAAAGCCTCCCATGTATTTGGCAGCTGTCACGTGCCACCTACGGTTCCGAGCACATGTACACACGTTATCTTTCAATTCTCACAACGGTGTTGTAAGGGAAACAGTAGTATCATCATCTCATTCGTTAGAAGGAAAAGCGATGCACAGAGACGTAAAGCAGTCTGCCCAAGAACACACAGCGAGTAAGAGGCCAAGGAGGATGTAAATCTAGGCAGCTGGCTTCGGGTCCATGCTCAAAACCACTTGGCAGAGGAGGGTTCGGCTGAACTGGGTTTTGAGGGATGAATAGGAGTTTACTTGCCCAAGAAAGGGAGCATAGAGGACTTTGGAGCTCAAAGGCAGAAAAGTGGATGTCTGTTTGGGGGCACTCCTGGTACTTTGGATAAAGGACAAAGCGTGTATAAAATGCTTAGCTGGTGCCTGTCCCATAGAAAACATGTTAGTTCCTATTATTGTGTGACATAGAGGAGCCAGAGAATATTCCTGAGGACAGACGAGGCTGGGGAGAGGAACAAAGGACTGGGTGTGGAAGACACCTAGGCTGCGTTAGGGATTTAGAATTCATCCCTACGACAGCATCTTTCACAGCATTCCCAGTCGCAGGAGGTGGGGGAATCAGGGAGCAGAGCCCAAAGCAGCCCACTCCCAGAGTGTAATTTTTGGAAATATCAGGTTTTCTGTTTAAAAAGTCATGCAAATCTTTCTCTTCCGTAATATATTTGCATGTGTTATAAATATGATGTCTGAATCCTTTTACCATCGAGCAAAAGTGACAACACAAGATGTGTCCCTTGTCCCATTGTCTGCGGTATCCACCTCTACACTGTTGACACTTGGGGCCATATGATGGTTGTAGGGTCTGTCCCAGGCACTGGGGGGTGGTTTAGCAGCATCCCTGGCCTCTGGCCAATACATGCCGGTGACGCCTCTCCTCCGTGAGTTGTGACAACCCAAGATGTCTCCAGACATTACCAGATGTCCTGGGTGGCAAAGTCACCAGTCTAAGAACCTCTGATCTGGGCCAGGCACTGCTGTGTCCTGCTTTACGGACCCCAGTTTGAGAAGCACATTGTGTCCCATGGAAGGATTCTAATCTGGAGAGGGGAGTCTCGGAGGCAGAAACTAGACGCTGCTTCTGGTGATCACGCTGGAATATCGATACTGTGATCGCCCTCGTTCCGCACACAGCAGCTCAGAGCTGCAAAGGGAGTTTCACCGTAAGCAGGTTTGTAACCCGTCACACCCTCACCCTCACCTCGTCCACTGAACCAGAGAGCCGCTCTCAGCTCTCCCCAGGGCGGGACAGTCCTCATTCTGACCCCCGTTGTGGACACCGGAGAACCTTCTTGGGCCACACATCCCAGCCTGTTTCCGGGAACCTGAACCTGGCCTTCTCCAGCATCAGCGCAGCCAGCAGCACGGCCTCATCCTTCCTGCTCCACAAAATCTTCTGCCCAGCCCAGGTGCAAAGAGACCCGCATTCCCTGCCTGGGGTCACCAAACTTTTTCAGTAAAGGACCAAACATTGTAGGCTTTGCCAGCCTTTTTCCTTCTGGTACAACCGCTGGGCTCTGCCATGGAAACACATAAGCCGCCACGGACAATTTGTAAACAAACGGGTGTGGCCAGGTGCCAATAAAACTTTATTTACAAAAATGACTAGCCGGCCCGAGGGCCATAGTTTCCCAGCGCCCAGTTCAATAAAGATGATGTGGTATGTGTGGGACATCTGAGGGCCATGAGCCGGCCCAGCCCCTCTACTGTGCCTGGCTCCTCTGGAGCTCTGGGGACACAGCCGGCTCCAGCTCCTCCCAGGCCCTGTGGTTGGTTGGGTCCAAGAGTCACGAGGCGGGTCACGGTGCCACTAGACGGGCGGAGGACCTCAGGGGAGCACCGGCCCTCACACCTGCTCCCGGCTAACGAGAGGAATTGCACTGGAAGCAAGAGCACGTCCAGAACCCTCCAGAGATGACCCACAGCATCGAACCAAAATGAACACGGTCGCTAGGCATTTCCAGAAAGATCATGGACCCCCTGGCAGCTGGAGTCAGAGCTGTTCCTCAGGGAGCGAGTCTGCACCAGCACAATGTGGGGTGCTTCTCCCAAGCTGCTGTCACGGACAAGCCTCACAGCGACCCTTCCTTCTTCCCCATCGCACAGAGGACAAAACCGAACTTAGGCCGTTGCCACAAGGTGAAGGAGTCAGCAAGAGGCTCCACAGCCCCCCACAGCATGGGACATGAGAGAGGCGGGTACCATCGCCGAAAGAGAAGGGAGCACGCTGGAGCACCCGGACCATAAAAGTCACCTTTCCAGGGGACACTGGCGTAGCGCTGGACACGGGCCAAGCACTACTCTGAGTGACAAGCGTGCCAACCCACTGGTCCCCAGAAGGACCAAAGACCACCCGAAAGCACCTGCCACCGAGACGGGCAGTCTCGTTGAGTCCTGGCGACGAGGGAGAACACACAGCGGTGGGGCATCGGGGCGGAGCTCAGGAAGGGGCTGTTGCAGGGGGGTGGCGCGGTGGGATCTGTTCGGTGATTGGGGGAAGAGTTAAGGAAGCCAGGCTTTGTGCCGGGCTGGGTGCTGTCGGGAAGCGGGCTTATTTTCATTAGTCTCCTCTAGAAGATGGGAAGGGCAAACCAAGCCCGAGGCTGGGATGGGTAAAGAAAGGCAGTCCCTCGTGTCAGCCAGGAGAAGGAATCGTTTGGTCATTTTTGTGGTTGGGACAATGACAATGCTTATGTTTTGTCCGTATTTAGACGGGACCGCAGAGTTTGGCTTGTTTTGTGTTGAGCTATCAGAGTTACAGAGCGCCCTTTCCTTTTTTTATTTATTTATCTTACTGAGCTATGCTGGACCTGTAACACCGGCGAAGCTTAAGACGAGGCGTCCATGCTGGTTCCGTACCTTTCTGTCCTGCCGTGGGGTGAGTGTGGTGGCATAGCTCACACCGCCCCTGTGACCGCGTCGTTCCCATTTCTTTCTTGCGGTGAGAACGGGTAAGACCTAGTCTCTCAGCAACTCTGAAGCTGACAGTGCGGTATTGTTGGCCTTAATCAGTAGGCTGTGCGCTACATCTCCACAACTCATTTACATGACAGTTGAAACTTTGTACCTTGAAACGGCATCTCCCCATGTCCCCCCACCCTCCAGCCCCTGGTAACTGCCATTCGAGGCTGTTATTACAAGTTACAGGGGGTCCTTTTCTTTTCTTTTTTTTAATTATGCTCAGTTAGCCACTGGATAGTACATCATTAGTTTTTGATGTAGCGTTCAGTGATTCGTTGGTTACGTATGACACCCAGCGCTCATCCCAACACGTGCCCTCCTTCGTGCCCATCACCCTGTTACCCCCTCCCCTCTGAAGCCCTCAGTTTGTCTCCCAGGGTCTCTCTTGGTTTGTCTCCCTCTCTGATTTCATCCCCTTCAGATTTCCCTCCCTTCCTCTGTGGTCCTCCACACTATTCCTTCTGCTCCACATAGGATTGAAACCACACGATAATTGTCTTTCTCTGCTTGACTTATTTCACTCGGCATAATCCCCTCCAGTTTCATCCATGTTGATGCAAAAGCTGGATATTCATCCTTTCTGATGGCTGAGTAACATTCCATTGTGTATATGGACCACATCTTTATCTGTTCATTTGTTGAAGGGCATCTCAGCTCCTTCCATAGTCTGGCTGTTGTGGACATGGCTGCTAGGAACATTGGGGTGCATGTTCCCCTTCTTTTCACGACATCTGTATCTTTGGGATCAGTACCTAGTAGAGCAGTTGCTGGGTCATAGAGTAGCTCTATTTTTAACATCTCAAGGAACCTCCATACTGTTTTGCAGAGTGGCTGCACCCACTTGCATTCCCACCAGCAGTGTAGGAGGGTTCCCCTTTCTCCGCATCTTTGCCAACATGTGTTGTTTCCTGTTTTGTTCATTTTTGCCATTCTAACAGATGTAAGGTGGTATCTCATTGTGGTTTTGATTTGTATTTCTCTGATGGCTAGTCATGTTGAGCATTTTTCATGTGTCTGTTAGCCATGTGTATGTCTTGTATGGAGAAGTGTCTGTTCATGTCTCCTGCCCATTTTTATACTGGGTTATTGGTTTTTTTGAGTGTTGAGTTTGAGAAGTTCTCTACAGATTATGGATTGAAGCCCTTTATCTATAATGTCATTTGCAAATATTTTCTCCCATTCCATGAGCTGCCTTAGTTCTGTTGGCTGTTTCCTTTGTGGTGCAGAAGGTTTTTATCTTGATGAAGTTCCAAAAGTTCATTTTTGCTTTTGTTTGCCTTGCCTTTGGAGACATTCGCACATCAACCAGTGTGACAGAACACATTAATAGAAGAAGAGACAAGAACCATATGATCCTCTCAATTGATGCAGAAAAAGCATCTGACAAAATACAATATCCATTCCTGATTAAAACTCTTCAGAGTATAGGGATAGAGGGAACATTCCTCAATGTCCTAAAACCCATCTAGGAAAAGCCCACAGCGAATATCATTCTCAGTGGGGAAAAGCTGAGAGCTTTTCCCTTAAGGTCAGGAACACGGCAGGGCTGTCCTCACACCATATTTGTTCATCACTAGCAGCCCTAGCCTCCACAGTGGGACAACAGAAAGAAAAGGCATCCACATTGGCAAAGAAGAAGTCAAACTCTCTCTCTTCGCAGATGACATGATACTTTATGTGGACAACCCAAAAGACTCCACCCCCAAATTACTAGAACTCACACAGCAGTTTAGCAATGTGGCAGGATGCAAAAATCAATGCACAGGAATCAGCTGCTTTTCTATACACTAACCGTGTAACTGTAGAAAGAGAAATTAAGGAATCAATTCCATTTACTATAGCACCAAAAACCAGAAGATACCTAGGAATAAAGCTAACCAAAGAGGTAAAGGATTTTTACTCTAGAAACTACGGAACACTTATGAAAGAAATTGAGGAAGACACAAAAAGATGGAAAGACATTCCAGGCTCGCGGACCGGAAGAATGAATATGATGAAAATGTCTATGCTGCCCAGAGAAACCTACACTTTCAACATGGGGCCTACGAAAATACCATTGGCAATTTTCACAGAGCTGGGACAAACAATCCTAAAATTTGTATGGAACCAGAAAAGACCCTGAACTGCCAAGGGAATGTTGAAAAAAGAAAAACAAAGCTGCGGCATCAGGTTGCCTGATTTCATGCTATTTTACAAAGCTGTGATCCCCAAGACAGCATGGTACTGGCACAAAAACAGGGGGCCTTTTCCTGATGTTGATGCTCCATGAAGTTCATGCTCGGAGAACACACTAGGCTCCGGCTGGGAGCACGGAGTCAGCTCCTAGCGCTAGCACTGGCCAGCTCCCGGGTGTCAGGGGCTGCTTTGCTCTTTCTCAGAACCTGAGACAAGAAGGGTCAAGCCAGACGGAGGCTAAGAGAAGCCATGGGACTTGCTTACAGTCGTACAGCTTATAAGTGGCGGAGCTGGGAGTTAACACCAGTGAAGCGGCTTCTTACCGCCGCACGATACCCAGTGGGAACTCTTCAGGAGGTCAGGGCTTATGGAACCAGGGGTCGAAGCATGCCTTCATGGCCCTGGGTTGATGCACCGGGCCTCCGCCTACTGTCGCCGATGCTCTGGCCCTTCAGAAGGGCTGAGGATCAAAGTGTTCTCAGGACCAGGCTCCCTCTGAAACCTCTAGGAGGGGATCCTTCCCTGCCTCTTCCTGCTTCTGGTGGCCCCAGGCATTCCTTGGCCTGTGGCTACAGCCTTCTGGCCCTCCATCTCTGTCTCGTCTTCACATGGCCATCTCCCCTCGTGTCCTCTGTGCGCCTTCTCCCCTTAAAAGGACACCAGCCACCGGACTAAAGGACCACCTTACCCCAGCATGACCTCATCTGAGCAGAATTTCATCTGCAAAGACCTTATTTCCAAATAAAGTCACAGACCGTTTGGAGGGACACCCTCTCACTTGTCACAGCCCTTACTGCTCCTCACTGTACAGAATCGGATAGTAAGTCTCAGAGAGGTTTAGGAACTTGGGCAAGGTCACACAGCAGGACAAAGCAGAGGCAGCGTCCCAGCCTCCAAGGCTTTGACGCCTCACCCACCACCTCAACATCTCAGAAGACCGTAGCTCTGGAAGTCAGATGTGGCTGGGACAGAAGGCAGGGAGGGGAGACACCACCTTCCAAGGGCCGGAAAGCCTGTCTTGCTCTCCTAGTTTCTTAAGAGTTTCCCTGCGGGGGGAGAGCACAGCCCAGGAGGCGATGAGCCAGAACAGACACGCCTCAGTGCAGAAGACTCTCCACCAGTCACCAGCGCGGCCCCCGAGCCATCCAAGGAGGAGGCAGCGGTGGCAATCTGATGTTGACGAACCACCCGCCTGCGCTTCCAAAGATTCCCAGAGCTCCCATTTTCCACACGTAAACAATTTAATTAGGAATCCCGGAATGTGTAAATCTTGGCATTCCTATTGCTTTATAAAAGCAACGAAGTATTCAGCGCAGCCGCGTTTTCTTAAATCTTGGTGGTTTCTTTTCTCTGGGCTCCGGATATGACAGCCCATCTTATGTAACAATTCCTCGGAAGATGACATCTACCGTCCCTGCAGACAGCTCCAGAGGGGGCCACTGCGTGGGGCCACGGGGAAGTCACAGGTCTCCAGGGAGAGGGCTGGGGAATCAGGGTAATTATCATTATTATTGTAATAATGACTGCCTTTGGTGTTCTTCCCTATCTCTCATGCTGCTCCTCAGCTCCCACCTCCCTTCTCCTGCCCTGCTCACAGCTCCCACAGCCAAGTTCAACAAAACCCCATTTCCTCCATTGCTTTCCTGCCTACGGAGATGGACCCCAAAGACCTACCCCACCCTAAGCTGATAGCGACAGGCAGCCGAGATGAAAAGTTCAGCAAAGAAGAATAAAGCAGGTGAAGACTTAAGCTATTACAGAGCCAAATGCCTGCCTTCAAACCTCTATGTTGACCCTTCCACGCGGTGTGACCTTGGGCAAGTCGTTGAGCCTCTTAGAACGCTGGTTGTCTCATCTCTGGGGCACCTGCCGTACAGCGTTCCGTGAGATCGGCCGTGGACAAGACCCACGTGGCACCTGGCACACACCCAACATTCACCCGACAGCAGGTCCCTTCCCTAGGGGACTGAAAGTCGATCAAAGCATGGGGTATCCCCGCCAAGAAGCATGCTCAGCCCATGCAGTGCACCCCCAGCCTGGCAGCCAGCCCGCCGCCCACATCCGTCCCCTCTGCCGCATAGAGGACCCATCCAGGGCGGGCAAGGTTGGTGGCCTGGCTTCTGCTGGGTCCCTCAGCCCTTCTGAAGGGTCAGAGCACTGGCGACAGCAGGCGGAGGCCCGGTGCATCAACCCAGGGCCACGAAGGCGTGCTCTGACCCCTGGTTCCATAAGCCCTGACTTCCTGAAGAGTTCCCCTTGGGTATCGTACAGTGGAAAGAAGCCGCCTCACCTGTGTTCAAGTCCCAGATCCATCACTTACAAGCCCTACGACTGTAGGCAAGTCCCATGGCTTCTCTTAGCCTCTGTCTGGCAGATGAGGACAGGAGCGCCCGTCGTTAGAGCCATGCTAATGCAGCAACCACCAGCCAAATGTGGATATTCTTAAACATTAATCCACTAAAATCAAAAGAAATTTAAAGGTCCATCCCTCAGTTGCATGAGGCACATTTTAAGTGCTCGCGAGCCACACGCGCCTAACGGCTACCATATTGGACAGTGCAGCTGTGCAGAATACTTCCGTCAGGGTGGAACGTTCTGCTGGGCAACAGCATCTCGGAGGAGTATGTGAGGATCAATGCATGGACGAAGGTACGTGCTTAGCCCCGTGCCAGGCAGACGGAGACGCTCAGTATTTCCTTCTCTGCAAGATGGTGGCATGATTCCCACTGAACCGATGAGAAAGCTAAGGTTCTCGGGAATGAAAATGTATTCAAGTTCTCACAGCCAGTAAGTAGGAAAGCCAGATTTAAACCAAGAGAGCCCACTCGCCTCTTTGGCTTTCTGGAAGAATCGCAGGGTTGCTGGGTCCCAACACTGGGAAGCAGAGAAGCTCACTGCCTCTTGGAGCGGCCCTTTACTGTGTTCATCTTTGCAAATCAGGGCTGCAGACCTCTGCAAGGATGCAGAACCATCCGTGCTCTCTACAGAAACAATCAATCCCTTGATTAAAATCTGACAGCTTAATTAATTAGGGCTTAATAGCTCAACCTTAATTATACTCTACATCATTATTTGATAATATGCACAGATTTCCCACGTGGCTGCACACACATGTCTTTTATCAACCGATTACACATGCCTGAACTTGACCCCTGATACTCGAAAAATGTCGTGAGCATGAAAAACTTCATTAACACGGATGCCGAGCTCACCGGGGCCTGTTCATCATCGAGAATTCTCTTATTTCAAAGTTCTTTGAGGTCCACTAGGGAGAGGTCACTGCATGGTCATAATTCCCTTCTTGCCTCAATACATGTGCATGTTTTATAAAGTATTAAATAACATCGTTGGAGCTTATTTTCACCTGAATAAGAGACTCAGAGATTTTTTTTTTTTTAAACCCAGAGAGTGGGTTGACTTCTAAACTAGGCAAGAGTCACTGGAATCCTTTGAGTGTGATGACAGATTTAGGAAGGGGACCATATAGGAGGGGCAAGGAAGCTGTAGGACCTGGGCTTGAATCCTTGGTAGTGTTAGGTGGGGTTTTTTTAAACAGGTTCTTTTGTTTTCAAGAGATAATGATATCTCTTAATAATCTTAATATATTAAGAGATAATGATATCTCTTAATATAGAACACCATATCAGCATCAGATGTACAACATAATGATCTGAGGAATCTTTGAGTTGTGTGATCTTGGGTGAGGTTCTCTACCTCTCTGATCCTCTGTTCTGTAAGTTTTATACAATGAGCCTCTTTGTGAAATAGTCTTCACAATTCCTAATCCTCAGGATACCAAGGGGATGGAAAACTGTGTCAGGCAGTAAATGCTCGATAAATGTTACAGGCTAATCTACCCCCTGCTGCAGAGGTATGTTTTGTCCAGTTGCCCACGGAGAGCACTCAGAGGCAGGAGGAGGTCATATCTCTGCATTTGGGGGCTTCTGAGGAATGATCCAGTAGAACGGCTCTCAGAGTTGGTAACACCATTATATTCTGCCAGATAAGCCGGCTCCTCCACGGATGTTTGTTTTGGGGCCCCTGTGGGGAGTGGCATAAGTTTCCAGAAGTTTTCGGAATGACCTCACGTGAGCTGTGGCCTACAGGAGAAGGCCTTCACTTTGAGTTGAGGTACAAGCCTGTAGTTATGGCTTTGTGATGGGGGCAGGTATTAAGCAAGTCCCTTTCTCTTGAGGATTTAGTTTCCTTATTGGTAAAAGAGACCAGTTCTGTTTTTCCAAAGACCCGCTCGTGCTCTGCAATCACCGGGATTGTTTACTTAAATTGGAATATGCCATGCCGTACACACAACCCACACACATACACACACACTCCCCAGAGAGTGGGAGAGAATGGCTCTTTTTTGACATAGTAATTTTTTTTAAGTATTGATTGCCGGGCCTCGACCCCAAAGACCTTGACTCGGGGCGTTGGTGGCGATTTCCGAGAACGCATTATTTAAATCATCCAAAGGACTTGTGATGGGCATCCATGTTGGAGAACAAGCAAGGTTGCCAACCTCCAACTTCCCACCCGTCTGGAAACCGTGACTCTGGTTCTCAGTGCGGGACAGGAGGCTCACAGCAAACATGGAAGCTGACTTGCTACCAAAGGGAGAGGATGTTTGCCAACAACCCCCGTTCCCTGGGCTCCGGTGACCAGACAGCTCTTTCCATTCCCATTGGTTGCCATTCCCAATCACTCTTGATATTCCCCATACTCATAATTGGGCTGATGGAAATGCCGCCCAGCACGATGGCCAACTCCAGAAATTATATTGCTCTTCTCGGCAGGGAATTTTTTTTTCTTCCCAATATTCCCACTGATTTTTGGAAAGCGTTTTTTGTTTTGTTTTTTTCCCCATTATTTTCCCAGCACGGACCTCATCGTGACCAAAAAGTACTTTACAGATCCCATTAACTTTATCTAATGCAAATTCTCACCACATCACAACGGCCAAAGGTCTCCTTTATTCCCGAGTTAACCTTGGGGAGCTGTTAGGGGTTCTTTGGGGCATGCATGCACAGACGACTGAGGAAATCTTTCATCTTTCACCTCCTCGGAGAGCTTGGCACGCCTGGCTAAGTATGGAACTGCTCCTTCCTAATTTGTTTCTCCGGGTGAATATCGATTTGATTCCTGCTGCATATCACAAATGCCCACCAGCGTCTGGTGGCCCGGAGGCTCTGGTTTACTCTGGTTTACTGTCCCGCTCCAAGCCATCTGAGTGCCCATGTCGTTTCATTTCGGTCCCTCCACCTGTTGCTCCCTCTGATGTCTTTGTCACAAACATCGCATACGGAAAGGTCATGGCCATGGCTGGCGCGCGGGGGAAGGCTCCTTCCCCTCACGCTCTGCTGGAAAGGGGGGGCCTCTCATTTGGAACGGGGCACATTCCGTGGGCTCTTTGCAGCAGAGCCGTCTGGGTTTGCCCTTCTGCGCGGTCTGTCCTCTTGTGCTTCTGCGCTCGCTAAATCAGCGTTCGGGGACAGCTGATGTCCCTTTTTCTCTTTCTTGGTGTGCTCCGTGTTCACCAGGCCGGTGTGCGTGCTGCCTGCGGGAGGGAACCGTGAGCTTCTCACGCTTCTCAAGCTTCGTAGTCCTCGATTCACCTGGGCGTTTGTGAGTGAGGATTGTCAGAAGCATTTTATTTTAAGAATCTAGGAATATAGGGGCGCCTGGGTGGCTCAGTGGGTTAAAGCCTCTGTCTTCGGCTCAGGTCCTGATCTCAGGGTCTTAGGATCGAGCCCCGCATCAGGCTCCCTGCTCAGTGGGGAGCCTGCTTCCCCCCCACCTCTGCCTGCCTCTCTGCCTACTTGTGATCTCTGTCAAATAAATAAATACAGTCTTTAAAAAAAAAAAAGAATCTAGGAATTATAAAAATAAGGTGAGATCCTTAAGAACAAACAGGTTTGATCGAAGGGGAAGGAGGTCCTTTGGATATTTGTTTTTTTCCGCTCCTTCCTGTTAATAGCCATGGTTTATCAGGATGGTTGGGTTGGAGGATGCTGGGAGGGATTTACAAAAGATGTCACAGATGTCACAGATGTCACACACATACACACACACACACCTGCTGGTGCTACTGGGAGGACATGGAGAAAACAGCAAGTTTCCAAAGAGTCTGAAAACCAGATGGGATTCTAACTTTGTTTCATCACTAAGGAGCCCATGGTGGCCTCTGCTGAGGGGGGGTGGGACAGGGAATCCCAGGGGGGCCACCTGCGTTGCCGTGCGCATTTCCACAGTGGAACAGGCCTGACCTTGACCCCCCAGAAGACTGCATGGCAGGAAACCAGCAGCAAAGTAAGACAGGCGTCTGGAATTAGAGGGGAAGCGG
>RCUC01103250.1:0-11705 GCA_003697995.1 Taxidea taxus jeffersonii
GGAACAGAGGCTGCGGGGAGCTGGCCCCGCTGCAGCAAGCACCGATCGGGCCCCACAGGTACAGAGACTTTGGAGATAAAGGAGTGGTACCAGCACCGGGAGGACATGTTAGAGCTGAAACACATCCACAAGAACACAGGCCTGAATACTGACTACTTCAAGCCAGGCCATCCCCAGGCCCTGCGTGGTGAGTGGACCCCACTGCCAGTCCACTGGGAGCCCGGGGGGTGGGGGAGGCAGGCAACAGAGACCACCCCTACTTCCCTGAGCAAATCAGATGTGTGGGAGGTCAGAGGAAGTACAGAAAATCCAGGGAAATGTGACAAATGTCCCTCCAGAAGAGTAAAAAACCGGGGCCACATGCCCATTCTGTGGTTAAGGCTGGGCACACGGCAGGGGATGGGGCACATTTCCAAGGGGTCAGAATGCTGAGCAGCAAAGCCAACACATGTGCCCACAAGGGCGATGCAGAGAGCAGGGGTGTGGCAATGAGCCTGGGAGGCTGGGAATCAAGGGAAGGACACATCTTGAGAATCAATGGCTTAACCAAGGACACACAAAAGAAAAACATACTGTCGATATACATCTTAAAAAGCGATCAGTCTCACTTGGTGGTTGAAATAAAAGGAAGGAAGGCATGAACAAACAAATGAAGGAAATAAGCAACTGTCTCACAAGCCTCATGTTGCAAAGATGACAAAAATGGTCCCATGAGGCATGAGCCAAGCAGCAGAGAGTAGCTCCCTGTCACTACTGGTACGACAGCAAACTGGTGCGACTTTTCGGGAAAGCAGTTGGGCAACATAATAATAGCTTTAAAATATGTATGCTTGGGTAGCCTGGGTAGCTCAGGTCATGATCCCAGAGTCCCAGGATCGAGCCCCACATCGGGCTCCCTGCTCAGGGGAGAGTCTGCTTCTCCCTCTGCCCCTCATCTTGCCTGTAGTCTCCTCTCAAATAAATAAATAAAATATATATTTTTAAAAAATGCTTCTTGGGGACGCCTGGGTGGCTCAGTTGGTTGAGCCGCTGCCTTTGGCTCAGGTTATGATCCCAGGGTCCTGGGATCGCGTCCCACATTGGGCTCCTTGCTCGGCGGGGAGCCTGCTTTTCTCACTGCCTCTGCCTGCCTCTCTGCCTGATTGTGCATACTCTCTCTCTCTCTCTGGCAAATAAATAAAATATTTTTTAAAAAATGCTTTTTGACCAACAGTGCTACTGCTGAGAATTTGCCCTGAGCAAATAATAGGCAAGAATTACAGAATGCACACTGCGGATGTTCACCTCGGTGTTGTTTATAATAACAAGTTTAGAAACAACCTGAACCCCACAGTTGGGCATTGGCTAATAACTCACGCTCACCCGTGAGCACTCAGGGACTCCCCGGGGCCCGGGGTCAGGTTCTCCAGCCAGGGGCCAGTGCACCTGGTCTCACCCCGCTGACTTCCGGGACCCCACCTCCTACCGCAGTGCACTCGTACAAGTCCATGCAGCCAGAGATGGACCGCGTCATGGAGTTCTATGAAACGGCCCGCGTGGACGGCCTGATAAAGCGGGAGGAGACGCCCAAGACAATGACGGAGTACTATCGGGGGCGGCCTGACTTCCTCTCCTACCGCCACGTGGATTTCGGGGACAGGGTCAAGAAGTTGGCTCTGAACAGTGCGGAGTCAAACCCCCGGCCGATGGTGGTGAGCTCTCGCTGGGCCTGGGGACAGGGTGCCCACTCTGTCCAGCAGGCTGAGGTCACCCTGGGATGGGGAAAACTGCACCTTTCCCAAGGGCCCTGTCCTGTTTTACAATCCCAGTGCTGCCTGATGTCAGACTGTGCCCTCCACCACTGGGCCAAGAATGTGTTATTTCCTTACTATTATAAGTGCACCCTCAAAAGGGTGTCTCTCCGATGTTAACATGTGTTAGTAAGTTTGGTTTGGGGAGATCCCTGTATCACTCACTTAACCTTGAATTGTGCACTTTTTTCTCCACATCATCACAAATGGTTTGGCAACTGTGTTTCATGGGTGTGTACCAAAGGAGCTCTTCCTAGCAGTAAGGGTCGTTTAATGATAAAGCAGCATGCCTGGAGAGGTGGTGAGCTCCCCATCCCTGGGGGTGAGCAAGTAGACTCTCACAGAGAGCGCTAGAGAAGAAATGCAGCACCACACAGGACTGAGGTGGCCTGGTACTGAGAACCAAAGGGGCCACAGGAGCCGTTGTCTGGCTAGGAAGGGCTGCTCCACACAAACTCCCCGAAAGACCCCAGAGTCCAGCGTACCTGAGTGTCCTTTACTTCTGCCCTCAAGGGCACGCACAGACGTCCCCTTTCCCACCTCCCATCCTATGATGTTCTGCCTCCAAGAAAATCACAGAGCGGTTCTCCCGCAACCCCGCAAAGCCCGCGGACGAGGACGTGGCAGAGCGCGTGTTTCTGATCCCGGAGGAGCGTATCCAGCTGCGTTACCACTGCCGAGACGACCACATCACGGCCTCCAAGCGCGAGTTCCTGCGACGCACGGAGGTGGACAGCAAGGGCAACAAGATCATCATGACGCCCGATATGTGTATCAGCTTTGAGGTGGGTCTGGGGGTGCCCGTGGCTGGCAGGACTAGGCAGGGTGGGCAGGGAGAAGGTCCAGGGGCCCCCAGTACCAGCCCCATGACTTGGGAACACCAGGATGGAGACTCATCCAAGCCTGGAAGTTTCATCTCCACCCCTTGGGAAAATCAAGAGCTCCCATCTGGGGACCCTCGTGTTTGCAGTTCCTCTGATAATCTTCCCCTTTCCCACCAAGAAAGACCACCCAGCAAGCCAAGACTTTTCCTTATTGTCCCTTCCCCCAGTCCTGGACAGAGCTGACCCCAGATCCCAGGACCAACAATGGAGTAGGAGAGAGTCCTACCACCTCTGCAGGACTGACTTTCCTCGTTTAAACCCTCTCTCTCCTGGCACATTCCTTAGTCCATCTGAGTCCCCGTGTCATCTTCTTTTATTATCTGTGTTTTTATAGATGAAGAAACTGAGGCCCAGAGAGGTTAAGCTAGCTGCTTGTTGTCACACAGCTAGAAAATGGCAGAGGAAGATTTGAACCCAAGCAGTCTGGCTCCAGAGTCTGCTCACTGCCTTAGTTAGCCATTGCTGCCTGTCCTTGTCACCATGTCCCTGTGCTTGTCGTCCCAGGTGGAGCCCATGGAGCACACCAAGAAGCTTCTCTACCAGTATGAGGCCATGATGAAGCTGAAGAACGAGGAGAAGTTGTCCAGACATCAGGCCTGGGAGTCGGAGCTGGAGGTGGACCCATGGGAGCATGGACAGGTAGGAGGGGGCATGGGTGGAGGGTCTCTTAACTGTGCCCTCCCCCACTTCCTGATTCAGGTGCTGGAGATCCTGAAGCTTCGAGAGGAGGAGGAAGAGGCGCACACCCTTACCATCTCCATCTACGACACCAAGCGCAACGAGAAGAGCAAAGAGTACCGGGAGGCCATGGTGAGCATTTCTCCCCTGCCCAGGGCCCTGGCTTTTCCTGGACCCCTCCCCCATGGGCCTTCAGGATGGTGAGGACGATTAGGGACTCTGCCAGGAAGTCCTTTATAGGGGATGACATTACTGACATCATTGTGACCATCCATCCACAAGGATATCCTTGTGGTCATCCTTGCTGGAAAGCCATTTCTACAATGAACTAAAGAACATGCGGGGTCCAGACCAGGTCTCCCCCCTAGCTCCAGGGGCTAGGGCCAAGCCGAGGCCTCTACTACATGGGGACAGAAGGCAAATCCGGCACCCACTTCCACCTGGGGCTCCCCTCAAGGTCAGAACCTGGGCCCGTAGCCCCAGTGAGTGGACTCTGGCCGCAGCCTGAGTTCTCAGGCAGCTGCAGCTCAGGACATCTGGGTCACACCCTCAGACTGCAAGGCCCATTTGGGGTTTTCAAGGCCAGCTTCTAAATCCCCTACAGCAACCAAGTGGAGAGTTCTAAAAATAGCTTGGGGTTGGCGAGGCAGGACAGGGCATTAGATAACTGGCTCTTAGACTCCGGGGATGGGTGCTGCCCCCCACATCTCCAGCCTCACTGGCCCCGTCCGCCGACACAGGCCAGAAAGCCCTGGGTGGAAGAGGGAGGGAATTCCTGTCAGCTTTTGATTTAACATTGCTATAATCGCCATTTATTGCACAAGCTGAGCGTGAGTGATGCACGGAGGCTCAGGCAGAGATGTGAATCCACGTAAGACAGAGTTGGCTCTGAGGGACAGCACAGAGGTCCCTTCTGATGCCTCAGTCCCAGAGGCGCCGGGCACCGGGATCTGGACTTAAGGCCTCCTTTTGGGTGGTGCCGTGTTGCTGCAGAGCTGCTCGGGATGTCTCTGCGGCCCGCGCTGCCCCAGCTCACTCCCACCCACCTTGGCCGCAGGAGCGCGTGATGCACGAGGAGCACCTGCGGCAGGTGGAGGCCCAGCTGGACTACCTGGCCCCGTTCCTGGCCCAGCTCCCGCCGGGAGAGAAGCTGACACGCTGGCAGGCGGCACGGGTCAAGGACGAGTGCCTCAGTGACTTCAAGCAGCGGCTCATCGATAAGGCCAACCTCATCCAGGCCCGGTTCGAGAAGGTATGGCCAGTCCCCCTCCCCGACCCCTACCCCCCACCCAGGGCAGGGGAGGGCACCTCGGGGTCTGCCTCCAGAAGATGGACCCAGGGCTGTCTTCTCACCATCTCCATCTCCAGCACTTGGGAGGGACCCATGAGGGGATGAGTGTTATCAGTGCTTGGAGTTTCCAAAACGTGGAGTTGTCCTTCCTTGTTCTTGCTTGTTGGGTGGAGGGGTGGCTGGGAGGGGTGGTTGGTGGATGGAAGGGGGGTGCAACAACTCCTAGCCCTTGTCCCATCTCTCTCTGCCACATACCATGTGGCTGGCATGCATTATCCCACTGAATCTTAGGGACATGCTCAATGCCAGGCGCCGGGGGCAGACAATGCCCTTCATTTGCAGACAAGCTCTGAAAACTTTGGATACTTGTTCAGAAGCCTGTCTCTGCCTTGAGCCTTGTTCCTCCTGGACATGCTGTCCCTCTAAACATGTCCCCACTGGCTCCCACGCGAGGCATTTTATGGCCCCCGTTTCTGCTGTTCTGGCCTCTGTGGGTGGTGGCGGCAGGGCGGGCCCTGGTGAGGCTGTCCAGGGACCAAGTGGGGATTTCAGCGGCAGTCTGGGTGAGGGCCAGCCCTATTCACCCCAGCCCTGCTCTCTCCTCCCCATGCCTGCAGGAGACCCAGGAGCTGCAGAAGAAACAGCAGTGGTACCAGGAGAACCAGGTGACCCTGACAACCGAGGATGAGGACTGGTACCTGAGTTACTGCTCTCAGGCCATGTTCCGCATCCGCATCCTGGAGCAGCGGCTCAACCGGTGAGCGGGCGTGGGGAGCCCGGAGAGGACCCCCGGGGAGGCTGGGGTGGGGCTTCATGAGCCCTGGCCACTTCCTGTTCCTCCCTCTGATCTCAGTCACAAGGAGCTGGCTCCACTCAAGTACCTGGCCCTAGAGGAAAAGCTCCACAAGGACCCACGCCTGGTGGACTTCCTGAAAGTCTTCGTCTGAGGCCCCTCATGGGACCTTGGCTGAAACCGCCCCCAGAGTCTGACCTGAGCTCCCTACAGCCAGCAAGTGGCTGACCCCTCGGGCGCCAGACCTCACTGTCATGCCACCTCCCAGTAGCCCTGTCTGCTCCTGCTTCTCATGACGTTCCTATAAATAAACACACTATTCTTTCTTTTTTTTTATTATATTCAGTTAGCGAGCATATAGTACATCATTAGTTTTTGATGTAGCTTTCAATGACTCATTAGTTGCGTATAAACACACTTTTCATGGGCCGCCTGTACCTCATGTTCCACAAATTCCAGAGGAGGCTTCCTCTCCTTTCCTTCTCTATCTATAGCCTGAGACACCCCCTCCCACCCACCTTGGCCCCTTCCTCAATTGCTCCCTCTCCTTCTCTCCATTGGAATGTTGAGTCTTTGCGGCACCTCTGCAGATAGTCCCACAGCCACCTGCAAACAACCGTTTAGTTGTTTGCAGCCAGGGTGGCCCAGCTGACATAGTGCAAGTGGCAAGGCCAAGGGGCTCCGCCCCAGAACTCTGGGGCTCCGCACCAGCCTGCAAAGGACAGCATCCCAGCTCCGGTTCTTACCAGCCACTATTTAGCCGTCTGTGAAATGGGATGACACTATTGTTGTCCAAAGACTTGTAAAGCAGAGAGGAGTGGAAGTGGCACGTAGAAAGCACCCAGTGTTAGCTTAAAAAATGGCCAATAAACACATGATAGTGCCAAATTCATTAGTCATCAGGGATATGAAATGCCACCACACAGCCACTAGTATGTATAAAATGAGTAAGACTTTGGAGGATGAGAAGCAACTGGAACTCTCAAGCAGCTTTTCTGGTGGGTCAACCTGTCTAACAGCTTTGGAAAACTGGCTGTATCTGGTGACACTAACCTTTGGCTCAGTAGCTCTGCTCCTAGGTTCTGCTCCATCCACCCCTCCCTCCACTCTCCCCCACCCATCTACTCAACCATCCATCCAATGAACAAGAACAAGATGCACATATACATCCACTAAGAGGCAGGTACTAGAATGTTCATGGCAGCAGTAGTATTGGTACCAAGCTGGAAACGCCCCAGATGCCCTTCAAGAGTAGATTGGAGACATAAATGTGGTCTCAAGACATTTTTGGTCGTCACAACTGGTCTGAGAGTGGCCCTGGCATCTAGCGTGTAGAGAGGCCAGGGAAGCTGCTTAACACCCTTCAGACGTCTACAGTGCACAGGAAAGCTCCCTGAAGTAACGACCTAGCCTAAAATATCAGTAGTAGGTACGAAACATGAACTGTAACCACACGGAATAACACATTGGATTCCTCATACACAGTATCAAAAGATCCCAGATAACAAAAAGAACATGTTGCATGAGTCTATATAGAAAAATACCCAGGCAGATTAATTAATTAGTCATTGGCATCAGAATAGTTGGGGCTCTTAGGGTGTAAGGGAGCACCACGGAGGCCTCTGGGGTGCTAGGAATGCTCTTCTGGACCCGAGCGTGTTCAATTTGTGAAAATCCGCTTTTACAAAGTACATGCCCTTGGGGTTGGTGTATTACACTCCAGTATGAGGGGTTTTCTAATGCTGATCGTGAACCTAATCAACCTAATCAAGCTTTAACTTCCCTCTAGCAACACATTCAGAGGAAGAGAAACAAGGTTAAGACTCTAGCAGGAAACAGTGAGACAAAAATCTTAATACAGAGCAGTCTGCAAGGGGAAAGGCCCAATCAATCTCTTCAAAAGATCAATGTCATTTAGAAAAAAAATGGGGAACTGAAACAGAATGAGTTTAAAAGAACCAGGTGTGGTGAATCTAAATAAATGAACCTAAATAAAAGGTTTATTTAGCTTTTGAGTCTGATTGGGGAAATCTGGACTGCACCTTAGAGGATTCTGTTTACTTCCGTGTGCTGATACAATGGTTGGGTAGGATAAGGGCCTTATTTTTAAGAGGTATGTGCTCAGTATTTCATGTCATTTAGGGGTAAAATGTCTTGGGCTGACAACTTTGAAATCGCTCAGAGAAAACACCTACATGTGCAAAGCAAATATGGAAAACCTTAGCAAGTGTTGGATTATCCACCAGGTCGATTCCACTATTAAACTATTATACATCATCGTGGAATTCTTTCAAGTTTTCTCTACGGAGCTTTTCAGAATAAAAAGGTTGAGGGGGAGGGATGCCTGGGTGGCTCAGTTGGTTAAGCGGCTGCCTTCGGCTCAGGTCATGATCCCAGCGTCCTGGGATCGAGTCCCACATCGGGCTCCTTGCTAGGCAGGGAGCCTGCTTTTCCCTCTGCCTCTGTCTGCCTGTGCTCGCTGACTTGCTCTCTCTCTCTCTAATAAATAAATAAAATCTTTTTAAAAAAAAGAAAAAAAAAAGGTTGAGGGGAAATACAGAGTGGAGAGTTTTGATCGGATTTTATTCTGTTAATCTAGCCCTCTGTTGATAGTGCCCATCTTCGTCTCCCGACCCACTCCGCAAAAGCACCTCGTGAGAGGTGGACCCCCTGCCTCTGTCTGGCAGTGGGTGCGGTTCCGTGGAGAAACCCACAGACTTTGCCTTAACGACAAGGGTTTAAGTCGGACACCATTCTTTTTGGTAGCGTGGCCCATTACCGGCGCCTTAATCTAGGTCTCGGTTTCCTTATCCGTAAACGGGAACCGGAATTCCTATGTCTTAGGTTTGTCGGAGGCGTCTGTCGGAGCTGCAGTGAGCGGCTGGCGGACAACGGGGAGATTCGGGGGTCTTTAGGCACCAGGCCCCGGGCACCGCTTGTGGGGTCCAGTCCCACCCAAGGGGCTTCCGGGCGGCCCGGCCCTGCGTGGGGCCCAGGCTCCGGGCCGGTTATGGCCCTTCCCTAAGCCCACCCTACCCACGAGCCCAATAAAGCCGACTTTCTCGCATTTCTAGTTGGTGGTCTCTTTAAGGCAGCCGCCCACTCATCCAGTCACGGACGCCGCAGCCGTGGGGCAGCCTCCGGGGCTCCGCTCCCGGCTCGGACCCGGAATCAGGCTCCATCTCCCTGTAGGTCTCCGGTCCGAGCCAAAGAAGAGGGGCAAAGTCCTGAGACCACTGAAGAACCGCTCCCGGCTAAAGGGAAGAAGAACTGTGGCAGAAGGGAAACAACCCGTCTCCCCTTGCCCCACTCCAAGATGGAAGGTCCGCGGCTTCACGCTCCTTCTAACCTTCCCTTCCCATTGGTTACCTGGGAATTGGTTTTCCAATAAGGCGAGCGCTTATTGGATAAATTGGGACTGTTGCTTAAAGCGATTGGCGCAGACGGCATTGGAGGGTCGGCTGGAGAACTAAGAGGGAGAGGAAGGAAAAGGAGAGGAAAGGGAAAGCTTGAGGTGGAGGCGGGACCAAGGAAATGGCAGCCCTTATTGGTTCATTAGAAGCTAAGGGAAGGCTCTTGAATTCTCTTT
Organism: Taxidea taxus jeffersonii; assembly: GCA_003697995.1. NCBI lineage: Eukaryota > Metazoa > Chordata > Mammalia > Carnivora > Mustelidae > Taxidea > Taxidea taxus. The sequence goes on from RCUC01103250.1 coordinate 9,026, forward strand.
CCTCGTGATTAGTCCAATTCAGGAAAAGGGGGCGGGTACTTAGGAAGAGCGGCAGAAGCGCCTGCTTCGATTGGTCAAACCTGGCGGGAGGTGGAGCGCTCGCGGCGGCTGATTGGTGCGGTAGGCGAGGAGGGCGGAGCTCTGAGCCGGAGGTTTTGTTGTGAGGGTCGGTTGTCAAGCAGCGACCAATCAGGGCGGGGGATGGAGGCAAGTGGGGGGTCGCGCCTGGAGCGGAGCCTCGGCCTCCGGAGCCTCAGCTGCAGGTGGAGTGGGCGAGGGGGCGAGGAGGCGAGGGGGACTCTGGGCCTAGTATTGGGCCAAGTCAGGCGGGGCCGAGCCGAGCTGTGGCGAGAGGGCTCCGGGCGGGGGAGGTTGGAGCCCATGCCCCGCGAGCTGAGAGGAGTGGGAGGATCAGGCGAGGCCGAGGGACCAGCCCCAACCTCGGGACGGGCGGGACGGGCGTGGGGGCCGGAGGAGAAAACCAGGGAAGCCGGAAGCGGAGCCGGGGGTCTTCAGGAGGCTGAGTGATGAATAGGGACACTGGAAGCAGGAGAGTGAATGAATGGGGGATACTGAAAGCAGAAGGGGAAGGGAATAGAGGGGGTCTGGCGGGGCAGGGATCAGGTTAAGGAGCTCAGGAGACAGGATGTGCAGGATTGGGGGACACAAGCGGCAAGGAGAAGGGGAATGAACGAAGGACTAGAGAGGCAGAACTGGGGAATCCAGAAGAGAGGGGGCGGAGAGGAGAGCATTCATAGGAAAGAGGCTTGGAGAAAGGGGGTAGACGCTTCATGAGGTGGCCTTTTAGAGTTGGGGAGGCATACCGACTCATTCCCAGACTGGAGACCTAGTTCCCAGTATGTCCTTGGGAACTGAGGGGACCAGGAGTAGTTCCCTTGCTGCCAAGGGAGGGATTGGACCCTCAGGGCCCTCTTTGACATTCTCCCCAGAGATGACTTAAATGCCTGCCTCTGGAGTGCTTCTCCTGGGCCCCAAAGCTTTGCCTCTGGCTCCACCCCCTTCCCATAGCGTCAGAGGAAACAGTGACTCCCAGAAATCTATGTGAACTGCAGACATGTGGTCTTCCCCGCCCCACTGCGGCTGCTGCTGCTTTTCGGGCGGCCAGCCTCCTGGAACAGAGCCTCCTGCCATCCCATCATACTGGCCTCTGGGAGGACCTTTCTTCCCCTGTGTTCCAAGTCACCCTGCCTGAGGTGCCCCTCCAGATTCTCAAACACGATTTACAGTTCAGCTCCTGGCTCTGGTGGTTCTGGTGGGTGTCTCTCTATGCAGTAGCCTTGGTGATCCGGGGAGCTGCGCTGTGGTTCTGCAAGCCCAGCGTGCCCCGAACTCTCACCAAATGTTTTCTGATAAGCCATCACCTTCTGTTTGTGTTCCAGCCCAGTGTTGAACTGACATGGCTCGAGCCTGACCTTCCATAAGCTGCGATCCTGACGGGCACACACAGGCTGTTGCTGTGGCTGCTGTGAATGATCTAAAACTACGAGGCAGTCCAGGACTGAGAGACAAGGCATTTCCTCTGCCTGGATGTGTGGGAACTCCCTGCCAACTTGATTGGTGGATCTGGGGGGGGATCCACCCCCACCCCGGGAGCAAAGCACAGTCCATCTAGTGGGTGGAGCTTCAGGTGCCAGCCAACTGAAGGATGGCCACCCCTGTGGTCACCAAGACGGCCTGGAAGTTACGTGAGTGACTTTTCTTTTTTTTTTCTTTCTCACCCTATTTATTCGATTAGCTGCTTGTTGCCAGGTGGCTGAACCCCTGGATTTATCTCCTGTTCTTGGCACAGAGGGAGACTCCTACTAGCCTTGGAGACAGCCCAGGATGCAAATCATGACTTTGGAACTTCTTAGCAGGGTGATACTGGGCAGGTGACTTAACCTTTCTGAGGCTTCATTTCCTGTCTGTACAGTGAGCTAATCACACCTGCATCGTAGAGCTGCTGTGAGAGCCAGGCAGGGTGGTGAACATAAGAGAAGCCCTTGGTGCATTTAGGCTGATGGGTGGGACTGGGGGAGAGATGCTGAGAGGTGTTCCTGGCATTTGCAGACCTCTCATGGGCCAGGCTTCCCCTGTGAGATCTTGGGCATCTTGGAGCCTGTGGGGGGGCGGTGGTGAGAGAGTAGGCCCAGAGATGCTGGCAGTGCTCTGGAATGTCACTGAGCTCCAGCACTGCCCACCCTCGCATTATTCTCCATGAGCAGCTCTAAACTTTCTGATCGCAGGACCTCTTTATATTTTGAGAAATTGTTGAGGATCCCAAGGAGTTTTTGTTCATGGGAATCATCACTATTTACATGTTAGAAATCAATACGCAGGTATTTTAAGACACAAGCATATACAGTCAAACGTGCCATTCGTGATGGGGCCATCACATGTCTTGTATCTTCCTGAAAAACACCCCTGTATGCTCGTGAGCAAACAAGAGTGCAAATAGTCAGATGTCATCTTGGTGTTATTATGAAAATAGTTTTGTTCTCTTGGACCCCCAGAAAGGATCTTGAGGATCCCAAGGTCCCCCAGATCATATTTTGGGAACTGCCTTACTCCACCTGTGTTAACTGCTTGGCATAGACTCGGTGTGGCCACACTGGTCACCTTCTGCTATAAGCTGTCTCTGAGATTTTTTCAGAAACTGGGCAAAGCTCCCCTACTCTTT
>RCUC01103263.1:0-16058 GCA_003697995.1 Taxidea taxus jeffersonii
TTTTTTTTTTTTTTTTTAAGATTCTATTTATTTATTTGATAGAGCACACACAAGCAGGGGGGAGCAGTAGAGGGAAAGGGAGAAACAGGCTCTCCACTCAGCAGAGAGCCCGATGTGGGGGTCCATCCCAGAACCCTGGGAACATACTGAGCTACCCAGGTGCCCCAAGGAATGACATTTTCATGCACATATTTTTCAAATGTTTAATGGGCCACAGTGGCAACTTAGTAACGCATGTCTCACCCTTCAAACCCTTGCTTAAAACCACCATGTCAAATAGAATAAAAACACCGGGGACAATATCATAATGGCTAAAGAGACTAAATTAAATACTTCTATCTGTGCTTCTTAGGTTTCCATATCCCATGCAACTCATTAGTTGCTCTGTGTTAGAATCTAGAATCACTAATTCTAGAATATGCTGATTGTGCCTTCTCATTCATTATAAAACCTCAGTTTTGTTCTGGTGTCTTCCCTTCCCCAAGCAGTCTCCAGCCTTTCTCTGAGGTTAACCTTTATTAGTTGAAGTCAAATATCATGTTCATATTCCATTACAAAACTAAACCATGACTGGTTTAGTAACATGCCTGTGATATAATTCTCCCCAATTCAAAAAGATGCCAAAGGTTCCTGAGAAAGGATTTTATCCTGGACAATGCTGTTTTTCTTCCCCATGGATTTGTCACGTCTGGGTGTGACATTTAATATTGCAGCATCCTTCTTGCAACCATGAAGGCAGCCAGCCCAAAATTAAGTCAACACAGAGTATGGTAGACAAGGAAATTTTGGAAGGTCTGTACCCTCAATGATCATGTTGGTTTATTCATTAACAAGAAGTAGGACGCATAGGAGTTAGTAAGTAATAACATAAGTATCTTAACCTTTGTGTTCTATTCTCTATTTTTATAATAATTCCAAACTGTAGGATTTGGAATTGTCTGTTAGTTGTGATTAATAAAATAATAAATGATATAATGAAAAACGTCAAGTACAGTGTCTGATGTATGATTTTATGCCTGATGCATGATTTTAGTAAACCTTGGTTCTTTTTTCCTGTTTTCTCCATTGAACATTAGACAGCCCAAGGGCAGGTAGTACCATCTCAGGAGCTGACACAAGAACCCAAAACGTGTGTTTGTATAAATGGCCTGGGAATTTATACTGCAGAGATGTACGGAATCAAATATATATTCAAAAGAAGTTTTGCTTCTTCCTGCCAGGGGAAGGGAATTCCAGTCTCCAGGAGTGATTCTTTGTTAAGTGTGAGGCTTCATTATCTACATAGAGTGCTAAGACAAGAGAATGAACAAATCTTACAAAATATCCAAAGGAGGCAATGAAATAGAGAAAGGGCATACTGCCCAAGAATGACAATTCCAGGGCATTTATTATATGCAATTACCTGTTCCCTGATTACAAACACCACTCTGAGAGCCTCTGTATTTATTCCCACTTACTAATGTCAAAACTGTAATTTTCACTTGTCTTCTTCTTGGCTTTCATGAATGACCCCTTTTGCTTGTCTGTTGACTTCTGTCTCCCTGTTGTTGCACTAATGACATTCTATAGAATATCTTGACAGAGATACCTGGCATGACTGGAAGGCTAGCAGGTTCACTATGATTTCCAGTCTCTTTTGGCAATCTGCTCCTCAGCCTTCTGATGACACGACCAACCAAGGTCAATACTTATTGCCTTACTGTGAAGGGAAGCGCGTAGAGTTCTGTTTATTTGCCTAGTGTCATTACTGGAAGTGGATATCTAATCCAGGGGGTGGACCACAGTTATCTGCCATAAATAAGAATCCGCTTGTTTGGAAGACTCTATCTTGTTAGTAATTTACTATTCTAACTTTGACTACAGAGTTTCCAACTCTGTTCTGAGGTACTAGCATAGCTTGGGGAAAAGATATGTCACATTGTTGCCCAAACAAAACTACAATGAACAGAATTTGCTTGTTTTCAAAGCAATAAGCAGTTTTACTTCTTTTGGCCCTTTGTGTATGAATGTGTGAATAAATTATTAATGGTTGCATTCTCCATTTGGAAAAGTTGATGCATTTAACTGAGGAGACTCTAGATTCGTACAAATGGTCTTGGAAATAACATAAGCAATGCTATGTGGCTGACTTTCATGCCACTTTTCCTGTATCTTTATTTGTAGGCATTATGAAGATTCTGATACAAGGTGTCAGAAAACATGTTCTACGAATCCTGGCCTCCACTGTTCATTTACCTCTATCTTACTTATAAATTTGGATGCAATGTTTTTATCTTATCTTGAGAAAGTTTTCTGGGAGGTTGTTCTAACCTGTGCAACCAGCTGAGGAATTGAGGAATCCAAGTGTCTGTGGCTCTAGTTTAGAACATTTTGTGGGAAACTTCGAAGAAAAATATTTTGGAATCTTTAGTCAGATTTAGGTAAACCTCCTGGGTCATTAGATTATTAGCTGAAAAATCTTGAGCAAGATAAACATTTCAAGCACTACTCTCCCTGTTTTCCCAATAAAGAATCTAGTTGTTCTGATGTTTGTTGTTAACAGTAAATGACCTAATGAGACTATGTAGCCCTCATAAACAGCAAGCGTTTAATATTTATTGCATATAAAAGCATGTTAGTTTAAGTGAAAGTTCTTAAAAGACTGGCCAAGGCAATTCATGTTTTCTTTGGAAGAAATTAATAGGAAAAAGGTTTACATGGGGGATAGCTTTCAAACTAGAAGCTGTAAGAACATGAGTGATTAAAAATAGTAGAATTACACATATAAGTCATTTTTAGTTTGAGTATTCGTACATGGCAGAGCTGGCTTTTCTGAGTAAAATGGATTTGAAAACAAGGGAACTAGTCCTAGTATCACTGAGTTTTATCTAGTTATGTTGCAGAAACTATATTTAGGTAAGATCATATAACATATTTTAACACATTATATTAACATATAACACATTTAACGTGTGTTAAATGTGTAATGATTTCATTTTGCAGAATTACCTTGAAAACTATTATTGCAATAGAATTAATTATAATACAGTAAAATTCACTATTTGGGCTTTGTCAAATGCTTGCAGTTGGGAAACATGAAGATATGCATTTCAGCATCCCCCCCTCCCCCGCAACAGGTCCATTTGACATAAACACCTTCCATCACAGCCGCTGTTAACCACTGATCTGATTTTTTACTTTCTATTTTTCTTTTTCCAGAATGTCATACAAATGGAGTTGATACTAGGTAGTCTTTCCTCTGGCATTTTTCATTTAGCACAATAAATTTGAGATTCATTTGAGCAATTCATTTTGCTGCTTCTAATACTATTTGTCTTTCATTTTAATTGCTAAGTAGCTTTCTATTTTGAAGGATACATTATCATTTGAAGGATATTTGACTTGTTTCAAATTGGGGACAATTATGGATAAAATAACTATAAACATTTACATAGAGATTTCTTTGTAAACACTGGCTTTCATTTTACTTAGTGCATACCTAAGAGAAGGAATGGTCAGAATGGGAAGGTGGCCCTAAAGGGGGATTTTGTGCCAACCTAGCTGGGCCATGGTGCCCAGATATTTGGTCAAAATTATTCTAGATGTTTTTGTGAGGGTGTTTTTAGATGGGTTTTATATTAAAGTCAGTGGACTTTGAGTAAAGCAGTTTGCCCTTCATTTCTTCTGGAAAGCTTAGTAGGTAGAATAATCATCCTGTCTTACAGGTGGGTACATAGGCACTCATGGGTTTCATGTTCCTCACCATAGCCATTTGTGGTAGAATTAGGATTCAAATCCTTATTCTCTTCTCTCCAGAGAATGTATCCTTGTTGCTAAATCAAACTACATTCTATAACATCTGCAAAGAGGATCACATTACTTATCAACTTATAGGTTCTCCATCAGTACACTGGGGTCTAGAATTGCTTTTCCTTTTTTCTTTTATTGTTTATTTTTCAAAAGATTTTATATTATATTTGACAAAGAGAGAGATCACAATTAGGCGGAGAGGTGGCGGGGGTGGGGGTTGGGGAGGAAGCAGGCTCCCCACTGAGCAGAGAGCCCAGCGTGGGGCTTGATCCCAGAACCCTAAGACCATGACCTGAGCCAAAGGCAGAGGCTTAACCCACTGAGCCACCCAGGTGCCTGCTTTTTCTCTTTTATATTAAAAGGTGTACAACCAGTTTCTATCTTCAACAGTTAAAAGATGGGCAGAAAATGGAATGGTTTCCAAGGGCATAACCAAGATGGTTGAAGACAAGTTAAAGTCACTTTGAGGAAAGTTTAAAATCATCAAGATCATTTTCCTGGCAATGGAAGGAGGGTTAAAGGAAGGTAGAAGACTCATGTATTTCCCACAACATTAAGGAACTCGATTCTCTAATAACTAGATAAAAGAAGACAAGCACAGAATGCTTTAGGTTGAATTAATGTAGCTTGAGAGACCTAGCTCTAACCAAGTCTTGGAGAAGTGTTCTATTTGTTAATGTATTGAAAATGGACTGCTTATAGTCTCATTCTCTTTTAAAGACTAAAGCAGTGCAAACTGGCTAAAATGAAGGCCATTTTATTGGAAACTTAAGAGGTCATTGCCTCTCAGGATTCTAGGTAAGTGCCAACATGACTCCCTGTGAGGTTTTACTTCTATAATATCTTCTTGACTGGAGCAACTAAATAGAGCATAGAAACTTCTCTGTACTGGCTGATTTACAGAGAACGATATGTGGAATCAGTGGTGCAGACAGCCACATTTTACAAAGCATATACCAACCCAATCCAATCCAGTGGCTCAGGCATTCTTGGGACTCACCAATTCATAGCTCCAACATTTTTAAATCTGGACCAAATTACTCTTGTTCTTTTCTTCCGGAAAGCTTTATAACTTCTTCCAAAGATGGCAAATATTTTACTAATCTCTCCTAATCAAAGAGCCAGATGTTAATTGTTCAACTCTTTCTTACAAGCTCTTTATGCTTCCATCTAAAACAAGGTTTCTCAACTTCGGCATTTGAAGTTGAGAAATTGTTTGGGGAGGCTCTCCTGTGCATTTAGGATTAGTGCCTTCCTTAATTCCTCCCTGCCTTCGTTCATTGATTTCAAAAAAAACTGTTTACTGAGTATTTACTATGTGAGTGGACTTGCATTCAGTTCTGGGGATAAGTCAAATGAAACACTTCCATTTCTCAAAGAACTGAGTTCATTATTTAGAAAAAGAGAAAAAACAAATGTTTTAATTTGATGCCTATCTTAAGTACTTTTTTAAGTACAAAAAATATTGTGTATAAGTCAATGTCAGTGATTGGCTCTGTGGATGGATATGTATCTTATGCTATAGACAGATGGTAGACAGATACTCACATTCAGTTTAATGGTATTTCAGAAGCTTTTACTTTAGAAGATCTATCTTTCAATACCTCACCTAGATGATCATTTATTGTTTCTATATTGAACATTTAACATCCTATATTTTAGAATCTGAGCTGAAATTATGTGTGTGTGTGTGTGTGTGTGTGTGTGTGTGTGTATAATGAATTCCCTTGTCATACTCTAAAAATTGAGTGGTGCTAATTTTTCATCTATTCCAACCCCAGTAAACAGTGAGTGACTATACTGAACCAAATAACCTGCCCAACTAAATACTTAAAATAAATAATATACAAAGTTTATATTCCTGCCAGAGAGAGAGTTTCACCTATGGCTGACTGCTACCTGGAACCCTGCTGTCCTGAGCATTTTTTAAAGACCTCAAGGTCTGAGCAATGCTTTGTGCTCTCTGAAGGATGTGTCCAAAACTGAAGTAGACGTGTGGATCTGATGGGGTGCTTATATAAGCAGGATTCTGATAAAATTGAGATTTCTGTTTAGATGTGTATGGGTTGGGCATGAGGGAGTATGATACATTCTCTATGTGTTTGCATGTCTGTGTCAGAGTCATTATGACAAAACACATATAGAAGAATTATTTATGTTTTGAAGGTTGGGGGCCCCAAAAACAAAATAGATAATATAGAAATATATATTCCCCACCACCACCACAAAATACATGAACCTGTTAATCATGACCAAAACCAGTTCATTTGGGAGGTACACACTCAATAGGGCAAGTTCTAGAACATTCAAGATTATCCCAAGCATGCTTCCTCACAGAAATTTCAACTGAGGTATTTAGCACAGATAAAGAAATATATGGTAGATTCCACATGAAACATGATGGGGGTTATTAAATTTCCTTTTATATGTCTATGGGATTATGTATCAAGAATCCTAAAGATGTCATAGTCTTAAAGCTAAGAAATCATTTTTTTAAGACATGTGACCTATAATATATATATTTAGAGACATATATAAATATGTATTATGTATTATATAATAAACATATACATATATTAGAGACATATTTATATATATACTGTACAAAAGTATATAGCACTATATATGTACATATATATAGTATATAGCACTATATAGTATTTCATAAATATATGACCCATCCATATATATATGATACACACACATTCTCACACACACTCAGATGCATACATGTGCACCAAGAAAGGTTCACAGATAGTAATGTATTTGTAACAAAGACTATGTAATAATCAACTATTATTTGACTTTGATGTTAAATAAGTTTTGGTGAATTTAACTTATGAATTATATTATCATATTTTTTATGTTACAATATTATAAAGCCATCTCAAACATTATTTATACAATATTATAAAGCCATCTCAAACATTATTTGTATATTGAGTAAAGAACACTAGTGTGTATATGCATGTGTGTGCATGTATTTATACAAACATAGTATATTTATATTATGTATTATTGTATGTATTATATAGTATATAATATGTATTATATATTACATGTGTATGGTATATACATTACAATATATAGCACAATAATATTCAGCTATACTAGAACTATGAATAACATTATTAGAAAAAATTGAATATTTTTGGATGTTGGGACTGATTAATCTCTCTTTTTTTTCTTTTTTGGATTTTAAAAAATTATATGTAACTTTCATCTATCTCTGTTATGGTGAAGAAAAATAATAATGCATCTACTAAACAAAAATCAAGGGAGAGTGATTCTGGGGAAAGTGTGTTGGACTCTGCAGAAACCCATGTAAATAAATCTAATTCCTAACTGCCAAGAAAGCATCAGAACGGTGTTGGGAGATTGATAGCCTTTGTTATCTTCTACAAAGAAGAGACAGGGAGGAGGGAACATTTAGGAAAATGAACAATGGGGAAATGTGGGGGAGGAAGGTGAGCTCGTTGCTAGAGAATCCTGCCAGAGAGAGGCTGATAGCCTAACAGTTCTCTTTCCTTCACTCACTATCACGAAAAAAGGCATTATAAGGGGAAGAGTCCTTCTTCTTTACCATTGATCAATTTCTTGGTCAAGGGTACTGAGGCACCTATTTATGGAATAGTGGGGAGGATGTATAACCCTGTGTTAGAAACAGGATTCCTGAGTTGTAGGCTATGCCTGATCTTTTCATAATCTTGTGAAATACAGGGAGCAAAATGCCTGTCTCACTCTTAGTGTTGTTTCACAAAGAAAATTAAACCATGCATGTGTTTCAAAACTGAAAAGCGATCCTAATGTTGAATTTTCTGAACACACCAATGCATTCCATCATTAGGTGGTGATGATGAATGCCCTTTTAGAAAGGAGTCAACAGAAGCCTTTGTACAGAAGTGGGCCTCCGGGGCGCCTGGATGGCTCAGTGGGTTAAAGTGTCAGCTTTCGGCTCAGGTCATGATCCCGGGGTCCTGGGATCGAGCCCCACATCGGGCTCTCTGCTCAGCGGGGAGCCTGCTTCCTCGTCTCTCTGCCTGCCTCTCTGCCTACTTGTGATCTGTGTCTGTCAAATAAATAAATAAAATCTTAAAAAAAAAGAAGTGAGCCTTCAAGTACCACAGAAAGGTTTTAATTGGGTTTGAAGTTGCCCAATTACAGCCTTGTGAATGAATCAAAGTCAAGGTCTGCTAATCTTCTTAGGGCATGGTCTTGGGCTCTTCAGTGGGTAGGAGAAGAGAACAAAGAGGAATTGTTTCTCTATGTGGATTATTAAATGAAAAATGGCACCAGTATATCACAGCCATTGGAGTAAACAAACTGTTCATCCCTTGTCTCATTTCGGTTCTTTTTTTTCTTTGTTCAAATAAATCCAGAAAATACACAAAAGGTTTTTACTTCAAGGGAGTTGAAAGAATGTCCTTTGCCTCCTTGTCACATTTGGCCTTTGTTCAGTGGACAATCAAAGAAGCAGAGTTTTGTTTTGTTGTGTTTTGTTTTGTTCCTTTCTTATGTGTTAGACTTCATTTCTGGCATATAACTCCTGAAATTTAAGTCTCTGAAAATATGTCTAAGAAAACTCTCTTTTATTTTTGTGAAGTGATCGTAGATCCTAAGTATCTGTCCTAATTGCTTAAAAATGTGAACAAACTCTCGCCCAGTCCCCAAAACAAAGTAGGCAGTTTGTTTTCCATTCCTTCTGTGTGATAACTATCTGACAGATTAGAAATTACTCACAACTAACACATATATTGTACCCCAAGTCTCAGACAAACTTGTGTAAAACCCACCTCTCCAAGGGGCCTCACAATTCCAGCCCAAGTGCCCTTAACCTTTTCTGAACTTCCTCATGACCTTGCCCATGTCTCCATAGCCAGGAAACTTCTCATCTTTTATTTGACCCAGAACACAAATAACTATGATTTAATATCCATTTCTGAGCTTCCTGGGAAAAGGAAATGAACAATGTGTATTATTTAAGCATACATTTTTCTCAGATAGTGTCCTTATTCAGCAAATATGTATTCTTTTAATTCTCTTAGTTAAGACATATATATTCTCTTTTTTTTTTTTAAAGATTTTATTTATTTATTAGTTAGAGAGAGAGAGAGAGCACAGGTAGATAGAGAGGCAGGCAGAGGCAGAGGGAGAAGCAGGCTCCCTGTCGAGCAAGGAGCCCAATGTGGGACTCGATCCCAGGACACTGGGATCATGACCTGATCCAAAGGCAGCCGCTTAACCAACTGAGCCACCCAGGCGTCCCCATATATATTCTCTTAAGTGTAGTGACAATTCCTAAGCGTCTTCGCAGACTATTTTTTTTTACCTATAATGAAATCTTAGGACCACCCAGTTTTACTCATACAAGATCACATAACTAGTAGGTGTCAGAGTTGAGATTTGGAACTAATTCTGTCTCCTTCTATAAGTAATGAAATGATAATAACCATTTCACTTTTCAAGGCTGAAGATAGAGGCTATGTTTTATATTCATAGACCATATCATCTGGATGCCAGTTCTTCTGGAGTCCTTGCTTCAGAACAGAAGAGGTGGAAGGGATGAAATTTCCATGCACTGAATACCACTATATACTAGAAGAATACTGAAGTGCATGCCCACATCTATGTCTCAGTGCAATACACGTGAATGCAAGGATGTTGCACCATTCAATGTAATGGAGCTAAAATATAAATCTTTCCTCATCTAGTAACTTAGTAAATCACTTAGAAAAAGATTGGTGCCACCTGTTTGTTTTTGAGTGATTCTTGTGTTCTGCTTTGTGAAACTCCATAGCCTGGTACAATGAGCAAGGATTTGAAGTACACTTGATTTGGGTTGCAGTAAATCAGTCCCATAGTCTGTGTATTTTTGCATAAGTTATTGTATTGTATTGCTTTTACGTGATTCACCTCATCTTCTGATGGAAACGATAATTGCTTCACAGGGTTGTGATAGGAATTAAATGAAATAATGGATGTACAGTCATTTATGCTGGATAAATGTAAGTTTCTTCACACTTTATAAATTATAGAGACAATATGTATTAATTTTTAAGTACAATATAAAATTCTAGTCTGTCCAGCTGTCAAGTAATATGTCTCCTCTTACAGTCTGATAAATCATGTCTTATATATTCCCAATGCCTGTTACAGAAAAGATCACAGAGAAGTTATTTAGCTACTACTAAGTACACTTAATAACACTAGGTTCCATTCAATATGGTCTCAAAAGAGGAAACCCTGGAGATAATGCCTCTGTTGTTACCAAATTAATTGTCTCTATTCTGTAGTCATTTTTCTTCCATCTGCTCAGACAAATCCATTCTGGGGGTCCTCAGCCAACTGCTTAGAGCATATCTAACTTTACTTCTCAAAATTAAAGGGATTTGCCTTTGGTTAGATATCCCAAAAGTAGAAATGAGGGTCATTTATTAAGAAAGTGTTCCTAAGAGAAAGATGTAAAATAGTAGAGAAAATAGGACAAGAGGAAATGGGCAATGTTTGGCATGAGGAAGAAGCCCAACAAAGGATGACATTTTAGACATGGTCCCAGCCTCAGCCCAGCCTAGGTGAGCTCTGGAGTGTCCAAACTCTGGGAAAGGACGCTGGGCTTTCATAGTCCTAAATTAGTCTGTCATTGAAGTTAAGCTATCCCTGGTTGGATGTAGGGGGATTATAAATAATAAGACAATTCTAATGTCTGTGCTTTCAGGCAAAAGCAGATCTAATACACAAAAGCTATCCTGTAAGAAACTTGCAGGACAAGACGGAAGACAGGCAGATTGCAGAAGGCCACAGAGAACAGGTAAGAAGTCCCTGGGGGTTGGAGTTGGACAGAGCGTTGGTGGTGCACACTACTGGTCCCAGCATAGACTCCAGCTTATTCCAGTGCTTGTCTCATATTTACCTATGAAAATTTCACTGCCAAAAGGCCCTAGGAAAACTCTAACAGCAATGATTTAATTTTCTAAACTCATCCTTTCAGGGAAGAGAAGGCCAAACCTTTAAAATAAGAAAAAATTGAGTGTGAACATGCAGGGCGCTTTTTGAAAGTTAGATGTCTGGAGCCATCCATCTGTTTAGTCATACAAGTTTATACTAAGGTTTATCCTACTCAAGCCCAGAATTCCTGGGCTGGCTTATATAGCAACAATAGTAATAACAAAATCCACATAGCTCTTGATAGTTTACAGAGTCTTTTCCTTTTAATTGTCCTAATTGAACCTCTCACGACCATTAGGCTCTGTGAAGTCAGGTATCGGTGCTTACGTTTTGCAGCCAAGGAAACCCAAGTTCACAAGAGGTGGTGTGGTTTATTCAAGGTGACTCAAGAGTAAAGTGGCAGAACTGGAGCTTGTTTTTATCATTTTGTCATCAAATCTAGTCTTTTTTCCTTTCATATGTAAGCAAGGATGACACTCAGTTCTGAACATTAGGTAACCGCACACACACACACACACACATAAAATTATATTTTTTATAGTGTTTGTTTTTCTTTCTCTGAGGCCAATTCCTATGAGTCACTGGGATGGCCTCAAAAAAGAGAAATAAGTTCAGTCTTGCACGTTTTCCCATATCCCCAGTACTTCCTCTCTCAAAGCAGTTGTCGGCTTCAGTGTACTGATAAGTAATTACCTACACTCCAGCCGGTGGGTACTTTCTGCGATGACAAAGACTTGATTGGTTTGACAAAGATGTGTTTGGTGATATCAGTGGAAATTTCACCACCATATATTTGCCTTAGGTGATAACTCTTCTACTCCAAATGTCACTTCTCCAAATCACTTTCTGTTGTTTAATGAGGGGCTTCCTTTGTCTTCCCCCATCTATCCTCCACAAGGCTAAAATGAGAGAAAGGAAGTACTTTTTGAGCAGTCCTCTTAGTAGGGCTATTGTGTATCGATCTTTCTTCATACTGATAGAGGTTACAGTCAAGAGTTAGAAACAAAAACAGTCACCAAAGGGGCGCCTGGGTGGCTCAGTGGGTTAAAGCCTCTGCTTTCGGCTCAGGTCATGATCCCAGGATCCTGGGATCGAGTCCCGCATCGGGCTCTCTGCTCGGCGGGGAGCCTGCTTCCCTTCCTCTCTGCCTGCCTCTCTGCCTACTTGTGATCTCTGTCTGTCAAATAAATAAATAAATAAATAAACCTTTTAAAAAAAAAAAAAAAAACCAGCCACCAAAGATGGGATTGTCTATGATAGAGATGGCCATCGGCCAAGACAGAATAAGGTTCAGGTCTTTCAACATCCTACTATTTATGGCAACTGTCTAGCAGAGTGGCTGGCACAAAGTTGACCCAGAGACAAGCCTTCTCATTAAGGAGAATATATTTTAAAAGATTACACACTACACACACACACACACACACACACACAGTCTTATAAAATTTGATGTAAACAAATAGAGGAGGCAGGTCAGTGTCAGCTCATCAAAGAAAGATTTCATGTTTTCCAATTTAAGATGCATCTCAAAAATGTAACTGTTAGGCAGTAAGAGCGATCTGGAGTGGTATCTCTGGAAAGGAATCTGCATGAACAAAGATAATGAAACCCTTTACAAGGTAATGATGACCGAACTGAGTCCACAAAGATAAGTGGAAGTTAGCTGGTAAGCAAAGGTAGAAATGGGAGAATGACAAACAAGTATAATGGTATTGAAGAGCGAGATGTGTAGTTTATTACTGATAAAGGTTAAAGTAGGAGGACAATCTTGACTGGAGTTAAAACTCAACAGGTGTGGATGCTCAGATCATGATCCTGGAGTCCCAGGATTGAATCCTGCATCAGGCTCCCTGCTCAGCAGGGAGTTGGCTTCTCCTTCTGACCCTCCCCCCCCCTTCTCATGTTCTCTTTCTCTCTCATCCTCTTCCTCCAACAAAAAGATTTAAAAATTAAATAAACACATTTTTTAAAGATTTTGTTTATTTATTTGACAGACAGAGATTCCAAGTAGGCAGAAAGGTAGGCAGAGAGAGAGGAGGAAGCAGGCTCCCTGCTGAGCAGAGAGCCGGATGTGGGGCTCTGGGGTTCGATCGCAGGACCCTGGGATCAGGACCTGAGCCGAAGGCAGAGGCTTTAACCCACTGAGCCACTCAGGCACCTCCCCACCAAATTTTTTATTTAAAAAAAATAAAAAGAAGAACTCAAGAGGCAAAGTTCCAGGCCTGGCAGAGTTTGCATACCATGCCAAAGAGCTTGGACTTTGTCTCAGGCAGTGTGGAACATTGTTCTTAATAATCAGATTTCCAGAAGGCTTGGTGAAGAATCCCTATAGCTGTGTTGGCCATGGAAATGTTCATGTGCCAAATCATAAACACACATACACAGTCCAGTCTCTGCCCAGTGCCCTAAGGATTTTCTAGTCTTATTAAAGTGCAAGTAATTTCAATATTGACTCATTTCTTTTTTTTAAAGATTTTTAATTTTCATTTATTTGACAGAGATCACAATTAGGCAGAGAGGCAGGCAGAGAGAGAGGAAAGGAAGCAGACTCCCCACTAGCAGAGAGCCCAATGTGGGGCTCAATCCCAGGACCCTGGGATCATGACCTGAGCCAAGGCAGAGGCTTTAACCCACTGAGCCTCCTAGGTGGCCCTATTGACTCATTTATTAAAGGGAAAATAAGGAAGAGTTTAGTAGATAAGCTAATGAACTTGGGATAATGCAAAATAAAGGGTGCAGGATATAACTGTTTTGGGTGTTGGCAGGACTATGAGGAAGGGAAGAGTATGCAAACGTGGAGAAATAGGAAAGGTGAAACATGGTTGAGTCTGGCAAAAACTGAGCTTGTCTGAAGCACAGAAGTGATGATAGGTGAGCCGGTGCAGTACCTGGAACAATGTGCATCTTGATAAATAACTCTACTACTTTCTTGGAGGAAGATGTATTTCAGAGGTAGGAGAAGGGAGGTGTCCTGCAATTTAAAAAGAGGAATAATAAAACTCAGCAATGAACTTTAGAAAGACCACCCTTTCCTCATGCAATTTGGAGAATGGGTAACCTGGCAATTGACTAAAGGCAGAGTCCAGTAAGTATGCTCTTAATATAGCCCAGTTGAGAAGAACTTAGTTCTGAATTAAAAGAGGTGTGAGCAGGGATGGGGAAGAAGCAGTAGATCTCATTTAAGTTAGAGAAAAATTATTTGTCTTTAGGGTTGATTGAAAATGGGGCTACCGAAAGAGTACATGGGGATAAAGCTCAAATTAAGGGCTTTATCAGTGAAGGCCTGTGTGATACTCCTTATTAAGAAGAATAAGGTCAGAACCCTCTATATTGTGTTTAGGGTTTTCTTGGGTTTATGTTCAGTTTGGTGCTATTAAGTTTGCGTCAGGCTAAGTGACCAGCATATAGATGTTGCCTTAATCCAGCTAACATTCCTCACTTGGAGAACCCCAAGGGAGAGAAATCATAAGGACTCGTGCCCAATGGGGCGCATAGTATCATTTTCTTGTTATTACTGCTCACTGCCAAACTCTAAAAAATGGTAATGGGGGATATAACTTGGACTTGAGGCAGTAGATAGATAACTATTTCCCTGAACTTAAAGCTAGAGTTCACCTTGACTCTCTGTAGAGCTTGAAGTGACTGTAAAGCCAGTTCATGGGCTGGAGGAAGACAGGAGAGAGCAGAAATGAGCTAGAGATTTGATGACTTTGTCCAACCCAAGTTAGAAGAGTGTGCAAGAGAGCCCCAGGGAAAGTTGCATGGGTAAATTTAAAAATAAAACAAACAAAAACAACATAAACTTATGGAAAATTGTGAACATACATAAAAGCAGAAAGATTAGTATAATGAATTCTAGTTATCATGGAGCTTCAGTTATCAAGATAAAACCACTAATGTTTCATCTGCACATCAAGCCATAAATGATTTTAATGAAGATCTAGGACATCCTGTCTATTCATATTCATATGTAAGCTCATCAGTATGTATACCTAAGAGATAACATCCCCCACCTTAGTAAAATTTCCGTCTCTTAGAAATCCTATTTAAGCACATTAACCTTGTCCTTCTCTTTGGACAAAGTAGGACATGGGTGTAACTCTCTTCTCTCAACTTCATATATACACAGGACATCCAATAGCACATTATACATGGGATTTAATGCTTCAGCTTCACCTGAAAGAATTTTAAATCAGTATCCAAGTCTCATTCAAACTGTAATGCTGCAAAATAAAAGAACACAGGAATTTATGTGGTAATTTTGTTCAGAATAATTTGTAGGGATTTGCATAGCAATATTTTTCAGAAGTGAAAAATTAACCACAGTATATTGCCTTAAAAATCAAAACAAAACAAAACAAATTTTCAGTTCTCAAGACTGTTAGATTTTTTTTCAGTCCAATATCACAAGAAAGATATTGCCTTTCTCACAGCTATAAAATTAAAGTGGATGGGAGGGGTAGCCAGTGGTGGTGCAGAAGTGAAGCCCAGAATGGTTGAATATCAAACTTTTAGCTCTGATTTTTTTGACAACAGAGTAGATTTAGATAGAGAGCAACCCAAGTCATACTAAACAATGTAATGCATACCCTATGATAGGTCTACTTAGGAACAATTGAAACAGTTCTGAGAAATAGTAGATATTATGTTGGCAATTATCATAATTATTGTAAGGATACTGTTAAGTTTTTCTACAGATTTGTAGAACATTATAGTGTTTTTACATACTTTAAGCCATTCATGACACATTGAATAAGGACCAAATGAATAGCTGCTGCCTTATCGGAAATTTGGAATTTGCAACATTTTCAATAGGGGCTGGTTGTACTTTAGTAATATGTGTGGGGTGTTCTGGTGGGGTGGGGTCGGTGGCACGGGCAGTCAAAGAAATCACCCAAGGTCGATCAAAGGAGATAGAAGCTTATTGAAGAATACGCTGTGAGGGACAGTGGCACGGCAGCGAAGGAATGACTGTCTGCCACGTGGAGGTGGTGAGGGGCTATAGTTATAGGGTGGAGTGAGGAAGTATGGAAACAATGGGATTTCCCCTTTTTTGGTGATTTTGGGTTGTGGGCCTGGTTGTAAATAAGCCCAGTGGTTAGTTACGGCCTATGGCCATTTCTAGGTGGGTTGCTTAAAGAGCCTATGTGTATTCAGCTGATTGGTCACTGTGGTCCCGTTTGCCTTGCTCAAATTTATGTTGCTCAAGCCTGTTGCCTAAAATTGGCCTCTACATTCTCCCCTGACAGATCAACAATAATAAATCTCTGGCATTTGGGCAGAGGTCTCATCTTCAGTAGCTGCTTCATGGTGGATTGGGGGGG